>JZKD02S2236112.1:1128818-1146611 GCA_000966675.3 Picea glauca
ATTCAATTTGATATTAGACTTCAATGTATCTTATGTGAAGGAATGTGAATTTTAATAATCATGAAAAAGAAAATAAGTTAATGAACACATGCTTCTTCTCATTTTATCATAGAACTTAACAATACTTATTCTAAATTATAAATTAAACTTACACTTATCTTGTATGAAAACCATACAAATATACTAGCTTTGTTTTTCCAAATATAATATTTTGTATTCCTTAAAAAATATATATACAAATTGGTGAATACAATTTTTTTTTATTCTAAGTTGTAATTCAACAATTCATTCTAGAATTTAAAAGTTATAGAACACAAATAAAATAAAAAAAATAAATGGAACAAGTTATGCACTATTATTATTAAGGAATTTCTAATTTTTGTGACAAAACCATTGACTAATTTAGATATTTTCCACAAATCAACCAAGATTTAAGATTCAATACATTTTTCACTCTCAAAATACTTATCCATGGTAAAAAAAAATGTTCGATATAAATATGCATAGTTTGTGGAGTACCTATGAATTAGTTAATTAAATGGCTACATAGTACTCTTAGTTGTTGTTTAAACGAGGTTAAGGGACCAAGTCTTCCTTATCGATCAAATATTTTGAATATTAGGAAGAACACATCAGTAGGATAGAAATCCTTACCTCTCTAGCTCTAGTGTGCACTTCAATAACCCTTCACGAGCATTGTAATGTGAAATAACCATTATGGAATGCACCAATTCAACATAAGTCAATCAAAATGAATGTTTAAATGTGACAAAATGATTAAGGAATTTATCAACTCGACATAGCTCATCCATGATGAATGAAACAATGAAAAATAACCATTTAAGAATCTTGTAATCGAACATAACACTTAAGGAATGTCACAATGTGACATAATCCTCGATGAACATCACAACGTGGCATAACCATTGAGAAATATTTCAATTCAACATAAATGAACCATTATGAACATCATAGAGTAGCATAGCCATTAAGAATTTCATAATTCAACACAACCCTTAAAGAACATCACAATGTAGCAAAATCCTTTCTACACAACCCAATGCAACATAACCTTTAAGAAATGTAGTAATTCATCACAATTTGAGTATGCATGTTTTCCACTATATTAATGTCACTAATTTACTTAATGTCAATCAATTTGTTAATGCTAATTTCCATGATTCTATATGTATATATTCTTTACTTTTAATTATTCTTATTTCTCATCTAATACATTAGCCTTACTAATTTACTTAACTCCGACGACTAATTCCAACTTGTTAAAGATAATCTCCATTATTCTATCTATACATACCTCGACACTCTCTTACAACATATTGTCTTTTCATGTCCTTGATGATGGGTGGAGTATCCACTCAAAATTTCGTACGTTTGAAAACTCCACACAAAATTTTAATCGAGAAGTTTCTCTACAATTCATCACAAGTCAATTAATATGAATGTAACAATGTGACATAAGCATTAAATAATGTCACAATTCCGCATAACCCTTTAGGAAAGTCTCAATGTAATATAACCTTGATCAAATGTAATAATGTAGCATACCATTAAGGAACATTGTTTTTTCATATTAGTCCAAGCAAGATGATCATTGTAATGCAACATAACCATTACAAAATATCACTATCGCAATCCAACATATCCCTTGATGAACATCAAAAGTTGACATAACCATATTATTAACCTCTCTATAGCACAATGTTACATAACACTAAATTCATCGTGTTAATGTCCTAATGTGGTAGTATATTGTAGTCACCCATAGTGCCACAATGTGACATAATTTTGTTTTGAGTTTAACCTCTTAAAGTTGTAGTGTGACATAATATCAGAGTCAACATCTTCATGTCACAAAGTCTATCATGGTCAACCATAACAAGGTATGATCAACCATAATCAACCTTGGTCTACTATGGTCCATCATAGTTAACCATTGTGTAATGTCACATTCCAACATATCCCTTCATTAATGTTGCGATGTGACATAACCCTTTAGGACCACTACAATTCAATATTAGTCCACTAAGATGAAGATCACATTGTGACATAATAATTAAAGAACATTAGAATAGTAGTTACATCACATTGTGACAAATGTTGCAAACCCTTTACAATTTTGTAATGTAACATAGCCATTGAAAAACATAGGAATTCCTTATAAGCCAACCAATATGAATATCACGATGCCTCGTGACCATTCAATAATGTCAAATTGAAATATAACCCTTAAGGAATGCTACAAGGTGACATAAACCTTAATGAACGTCACAATGTGATGTAACTACTGAGGAACAAAGCAATTCAACATAACACAATGAAGATGAATGTAAAAAATGTGACATATTCATTAGGGAACATCAGAATCCAACATAACCCCTGAGGCACAATGTATGTGACATAACCCTTAATGGACATCACATTTCAACATAACCATTGAGGAACATAGCAATTTGACATAAGTCAACCACGACTAACATTGCAATATGACATTACCATAGTAAACCATGGTTAAACATAATCAACATGGTCAACCATAGTAAACTATGGCTAACCATGTCAAGTCATGGTCAACTAAAGTGAATCATTGTCAACTTATGTCAACCATTTTAAACCATATTCAAATATGGTCAACCATAGTAAATGAAAATCAACCATAACGAATCCATAGTAAACCAAATTCAACCATAGTAATCCAAACATAAACCAAAGTCAACCAAAGTGAAAAATGGTCAATTGTAGTCCACCATGTTCAAGTATAGACAACCATCGTCAACCAAAGATAACTATAATAAAACATGGTCAACCATATTATCCATAGTCAACACGGTGAGCTATAGTCAAATATGGTCAACCAAATTCAACTATGGAAAATAATAATTTAACATAGTAAAGCACACTCAACCATGATCAATGAAATTCAACCATAGTAGACCATGGTGATCATAGTTAAGCATACAAATAATCAACCATGGCTAGGCAAAATCAACTATGGTCAAACGTAACCAAGCATGGTCAATCATAGTCCACCATAAAAAACCATAACCTAACTTGATCAACCATATTGAAATATCATAGATATTTCATTTTTAATTATATTGATATTCTAATTCACAAACCTATTAATCCTTTTCACACACCAACTTCAACTAGGACAATCAAAAATTTAATTTTGAAAGAAGAAAAATGATATTAATCCATGTATATCAAGAACTTTTAATTAAGTTTTAATTATATGGTTTTTTTAGTTATACATACTTCAAAACTATAATCGTGGGCTCCCTTGTAATTTGGCGAATGTGAGAAAATCACTGAGGAGTAGGGATCAAATTTTAAGGGAAGGGTTATATTTCAAACTAAAGGGTTAAACCAATTGTAACCCTTCTAAATTGATAGATGAAAATAAATTATCCTTTTCATATGAAAAAATGAAAAAAAAAAAATCACCCATAAAATAATTATTTTATAACCCATTCATTATAAAAAAATTTAACTCTTGACTTATTATTCTCCAAGCATAACACATTGATCATTAAATTAAATTAAACATAACATTCTAACTAATTCCATGATATCTTTATCTACTACTCTACTCTAGATGAAATTTAACTTGTAATTAAAACATTCTAATTAAGCTCCATGATAACATAATCTAATCAGTTATGAATTACATTCCAAATTTCACTTTATTAAATCTAATTTCAGTAGAAACTATGCAGAAATGTTATATACAAAGTTGAAAAAATAAAAAAATATACAAAGTATAAGTAATATTGAAAAGAATGAATAATCCCTAAATTATTGAAAGTTATGTTTTAAAATACAGTTTTAAGATAAATATTAACTTAAGATAGTCATGGGAATGAAGACTCTCATTACCATTGTTTATGAGGAGTATAAATGGGCGAACTTCTCTATAAGAATGTAGACCAACAAGAATGTAGTTGGAAATCCTTGAGAATTCAAAAAATTGTTGTAAGTATAATTTTCCAATCTCATAACTTATAGGAAACTCTAAAATAAAATAGTACAAAGCACTCGAAACTTGGGAAGGGTTTCCTTGACAAAACAAATTGACTTACAGAGTGTAGCAATATATCCCCAACTTACAAGTCAGAACGTTGGTAGTTGAGGCTAAGAGAAATCATAATTTGATCTTCAAATTCCAAGACTCAACACTTGAGGCTAGGGTTTAGATAATTCACTATTTGATCCTCAATTTTTGTGGCTTTAGTAAATAGAATATACATGCATGCATTAGTAGCTCCATAAAATAGGATTGTATTGTAGAAAAAACATAAAAAAAAATTCTTTGAACTAACATCGCACATGAAACATTGTTAACATTATTTTTTTAATTGCTAAGATATAGGGGAAAAGGACTAATAACAGAAAAAACATATCAAAACAACAAAATAATAAAAGGTAAAACATGTTAAGGAAATTTTCCAAGCCATAAAAGCAACGAAAACTAGAACATATTAAGAATTTTTCTTCTAGTCTTCAATTGAAAAAATATGAAATAATTTTCATTTCAAATTTGATAAGCCATTTTTTATTTTAATTTTCATTTGCATGGGAAATAAATTTAAGCCCCTCTATGAAGGACTAGAGAAGTCTTGGAAAAGAAATCAATGAACACCTCAATGTTGATCCATGTTGAGGAGGAAGTTCACAACCCACTACCAACTAAGCAGTAGACGAAGCAACAATGCCCAAAGGATTTTATCACAAATGCCAACGTAATACACATTGAAGTCCTGTGTTTCAATCCCCATGACATGCTAGTTCATTTGATGTAGAATAGATTAAATAAAATTGATAGAGTGTAGATTGTAATACAGACTATTTTGGTTTGAAGAAATGTACTTGAAAATACCCATACAAATCGCCATGCGGCGATTTGGCTCCCCAAATATAGTTAAAGGTCTACATGTCATTGCAATAGAAACCATGAAAACATGAACAAGTTCCATCTATTCACCCTGTTAACGTTCACAAAAATTGATTGGGCAGTACTCACCCTCTTAACACTCACATAAATGGATTGGGAAGACCTCAGGAAGCAACGTTACCTTCTTAGAGAAGTGATCAATAGGTGTTAGAAAACATAAAATATGAGAAAACAACACACACAGGTGAGGCTACACTCGCTTCTATATTAGTGAATGAAGACTGATTGCAACATTATATAGGAAACGACTCTACTTAGTCAGTTACAACAAACCACATACAACTAGACTCTACAGACAGTGAAGTAGAGTTCAACTATGAACTGACTCTTACTCCATTGTTTCCAAGTCTCCCCCTCAATGGAGAATGGATTGAATTTGACACCTAACATCTTCCTAAACAACTCAAACTTAATATTTCCAAGAGGCTTAGTGAAAATATCAACAACATTTTCACTAGTATTACAATACATAAGAGCTATTTCATTTGACTGCAACTTTTCTCTAACAAAATGAAATTGAACATCAACATGCTTTTTCCTTGCATGAAAAATCGGATTCTTTGAAAGATTGATTGAACTTTGATTATCACACTTGATCATTGTAGGTTCCTTTTGTTCTTTTCCAACATCTTGAAGAAGTCTTCTCAACCAAACAGCTTCGCAAGTTGTTGGACACAAGGCTTTATATTCTTCTTCAATAGAAGACAATGATACGGTAGGATGTTTTTTACTCCTCCATGAAACAACCTTGGATCCAATGCCAAGCACATATCCAATGGTTGATCTTTGATCATCGAGATTGCCAGCCCAATCAGAATTTGAGTAACCTGTCAACTCAACATTAGATGCATCAGTATATTTAATACCATAATCAAGTGTTCCTTTTAGATACCTGAGTACTGCCTTTGCTGCATTCCAATGGCTTTCTAGAGGTTTCGTCGTAAACTGACTTAAAACACTCATAGAGTATGCAATATCAAGTCTAGTTGTGGTGAGATAATTCAAACTACCCACCATCTGTCTATACATAGCCATTCACCTCCTTCGAAACATCATCACAAGAAAGTTTCACATTCTACTGCATGGAAACAGTATAAGACTTACACTGATCCATTTTAAATCTCTTAAGTACTTCTCTGAAATACTTACTCTGACAAATAAAAGTTTGGCTTTCATTTATCCAAACTTCAAGACCTAGACAGTAATGTAACTCACCAAGATCTTTCATTTCAAAAACTTGTGACAACTACTCCTTGATTTCATCAATTAATTTCTCTGCATTTTATGTAATTATCAAATCATCAACATATAATGAAATCAATACTATATACCCCTTCTCATCAAATTTGGTATACATATTTGGATCACTTTTGCTTCTCATAAAACCCTATTGAAGAAAGAAAGAGTCTATCTTCGCATACCATGACCTAGGTGTTTGTTTTATTCCATAAAATGATTTCTTTAACTTACACACTAAGTGTTCTTTCCCTTTTTCCACAAATCCTTCAGGTTGAGTAAGGTAAACCTCCTCCTTTAGCTCACCATTCAAAAATGCAAATTTAACATCTAACTGGTGTAGCTTCCAATGATACTTTGTAGCTAAAGAAATTAACAATCTGATAGTATTCAATTTAGCTACTGGTGCAAATGTTTTAGCATAATCAATACCTTATGTTTGTGAATAACCCCTTTGCACCAGTCTAGCCTTATATTTTTCTATACTACCATCTAATTTAAATTTGTATTTTTTTATCCATTTGCATCCAATGTGATTTTTATGTTTAGGTAATTCAATCAATTCCCAAGTATTGTTTTTCATTATAGATTCATATTCTTCCTCCATTACATTACACCATTCATCATGTTCATTTGCTTCATAAAAAATGATGGGTTCTATAAACTTTGAAATGCTACTCATTAGGGATTAGTCTCTATACCTCTGAGGGAGCTGAACCTATCGTGAAAATCTTCTCAATTGATTATCTTCCTCCCCACTTTGTGAAGATCTATCTATTGGGCATGTGTTATATTCTTTGCATGTGTGTGTGTGTGGGTGAGTCAAATACGACAACTGCATCTGATGATCCCTTCACCTAGAGCTCTGTCGTGTGCACTGGGCACTTTCCTAAGGGGGTCCTAGGGGGAGGCAGGTATGCCCCCCCTTGGTTACGCGCAGTGTTCAGGGCAACGCCCCCAAAAAAATATTTTGGGCGGTTTTTGCTATTTTTTGCAGAGTTTGCTATTTTTAGTGGATTTGTAAATTAATCCCGGATTAAGGGATTAGGGTTTTGGTATCTACGGAATACCTAAAACCATTGTATATATTGTATGGTGAATAGTGAAATTCGATATAATGAAAATAAGAAAGGTTTTTCCCTATTGAGGGTTTCCGGTATAAAATCTCTGTGTACTCTCTGTATGAGCCATTGATTAATTTATGTATTGCTTAGGAATCTATATGCATTTCTTTACTTCGCAGGTTTAAAACTTACACTATCTTCACTTCTAAGCGAACTGTAACTGCTTGAATTGTCCATATCACCGAGTTGTTGTTGTTGTTGTTGTTTTTGTTGTTGCGGTTGTGGTTGTTGTTGTCGTGGTTGATGCTGTGGAGGCTACTGCTCCTCTTCTTTAACTCCTTCATCAATAATTCTATGCCATTCCTTATGACTATTATTGTCATGATTTCCTACTTCTTGCTCATGGAAAAGTACATATCTACTCGCAAATACTTTGTGAGTAGAATGATCAAACAATTTGTATGCTTTGAATTCAGAACAATACCCAATAAAAATACATTTAATGGATTTAGCATCCAATTTCTTCCTATTCTCCTTTGGAGTATGAGAAAAATCCGTACACCCAAATACTTGCAAATTATGAACTGTAGGTTTGGAACCATACAAGGCTTTGAAAGAAGTAACATTATGAAGACACCTTGTTTGACTTCTATTCTTAAAATAAACTATTGTGTTTATGGCTTCAACTGAAAATGTATTCAAGAGATTCTTACCTTGCATCATACTGCGTGCAGACTCTACTAGAGTTCTATTTTTCCTTTCAACGACTCCATTATGTTGTTGAGTGTGTGGTACTGTAAACTCCTGTACTATTCCATGATCTTTGCAATATTTGTTGAAGTACCCTGATTTATACTATCCCCCTTGATCTGAATGGAGGATTTTGATGGATTTTCCTATCTTCTTTTCCACCATAGTTCTGAATTCCTTAAAGTACTCGAAAGCATCACTTTTTTTTCTAAGGAAATAAATCCATGTGTATCTCGTGCTATCATCAATAAATAATATAAAGTAAAATGCACCTCCTAAAGACCTAGTCTGCATAGGCCCGCAAACATCAGTATGCACAAGATCTAACACATCTCTCTTTTTCTTATCAGGATTAGAAGGGAATTCATCTCTGTGCATCTTTCCTAATGCACATCCATCACAAGAAACATTATCATTATTTAACATGGGAAGTCCTTCAACCATATTCTTTTTTTGTAATAACAACAAATCAGGATGATTGATGTGGCCATACCTTTGATACCAAAGAATATCTGTTGGCATAGTTGCAGAATTCAGTGCATGATGTTCTTTGTTGGTAACATCAAGTTTGTATAGGCCTCCTTCTCTGAATCCTGTTGCAATAGTTTGGAAGTGGTCCAACAAATCCTTCACTATGCAATAATTCTGGAAGAATTCAACCTTCAAGTTATGATCTGTGATGGTGGACAAAGAGATCAATTTTTTTTTATCCTTGGCACGTACACCACATTGCGAAAGTGACGAACACTACCATTTGACAATGTCACAAGAATGTCTCCATATCCCTTGATCTGATGAGCGCATTCATCTCCAAGATATATGCTGACACCATTCTGTGTTTCTTTAAAATTAACATACCAGTTATTATTACAAGTCATATGTACCGATGCTCCAGAATCCACAAACCAGGCATCAGAATCATCTGTTTCAGTAGATAAAGAAGCATTAGACACAAACAACCTAAGATCTCGTGAATCAAAATTCAGGGGTTCATCAATATCATCACTAGCAATAAATAATCTGAGATCATGATTTGAAGATTTTTCTGCAGAATGACATGAACATGTTCTAGGCTTATTCCTAGCCTCATCACTCTTCTTCTTATGACAGTCTTTAACAATATGTCCAGTTCAACCACAATAAAAGCAACTCTTTGACTCAGTCCTGTTAGATTTCATACCTTGGTTCGGCCTTGGGGATGGTCTTCTTTGTGATGAACTGCCTCTCTACCATGAACTACCTCCTCTGCCTATTTCTCCTGATCTCCCTCTCACAGATCTCTTATTTGACCACAGTGCCAAATATTTATTCCGAGGCTTCAGATTTCCCGCCTTTGTTCCTCTTGCAGCAAAATACCTATCATTTCTTCAAATGTAGGAGGTTTCTCCCTTGCTGCGAGGCCTTTTATGAACATCTAATAATTTTATAACATACCATTTAAGGTAATAGTGACCAGATCAATGTTGAAAAAAGTTTCCCCTATATTTACTAGCTTGTCTTTCACCTCTTTAATACAACCCAAAAATGAACTAACAGATTCATTTCAATCCATCTCAATGCCTAGAAATTTAGTTTTCAGGAACAAAATGTGATTTGTGTTGCTAGTTTCATACAATGCTTTAAGCGTTGTCCACGTTGCAGCAGAAGTTGTAGCTTCTCTAATATGTGGAATTATGTTATATTTAACAGACATGCGCAACAAGACCTTTGACTTGTTTTCACACTTCTCCCAATCCTGGATCTGTGCTGCTGTTGCACCTGCAGCCACATCATGTTTCACTTCAGTTCCCTTTGCAATGCTCTAGACACCATAGCCTTCCATGACTGCTTGCATCTTGAATTTCCAGTTAATGAAATTCAAGCCATATAACTTGTTGGCTTCATTGAGGTAGGTCTCTGCCAGAGGATTCACCATCTTTGCAAGTGTCTACTCGTGCAATCAAACAATAAATCCTTGTATCACCAAACACACTTCATTTCTGAAGGTGGTGAATCACCAAAAATATCAAACTTTCGTCAGGTTTTATCCTGTGTTGAGCAGTCTATCGCAATGCCTTCAGATCCACTAATCCAACTCTACCTCTATTCTCAAATTTCTTAAAATAAATATAAGAAAAAACTTTAAAATAAGAAAATATTAACATCAATCATGCATACACGTTTAAATCATAACCCCACCTCACATAAACCTTGATATCCAAAAATATCCACCTTTTAAAAGAAACTTTATACCTCACTCTCAAATAATCAAACACATACAAATGTGACACTCATATAAAAAGAAACTCTCATATATTTCAACTCATGCAAATCACACTCATGCATGCATGCAAATCATGAATGACTCATAAAACAAACCTCAAACTATAACCTCACGATTTGCACCAGATCACCTTGACCAATTCAAATATTTTGGGAAAAGCTCTTTATTACATACCTCCACTAAAACCTTCATGGTTTTCAAACTCATGAAAAACTTTCATGATTTTCAAACTCCATGCATTTTCAAGCTCATGAAAATCTTCATGATTTTCAAACTCCACACATTTTCAAACTCATGAAAACGCATGCAACTCATTAAAACATGAAAACCTTCACGCCTTTTCAAACTCCTGAAACCAGAAGGATTTTGACCCTCCTCAAGCTCGCGAATCACTGAAGATCGCAACCCATATTTTTTTAAAATAAAATACCGTGCATGCTTAGGCTTCCCACTTGAACTAGTGGAAAACCCACGCGATTCAACTGATTCAATTGTTGGAGAAATGCACTGGAAAACTCACGCGATTCAAACGATTCAAATGCTGGAAAAAAGGCCGGTGCTCCTCTCACATTGCATGGGAGCGCTCGACGCCCCTGCTCAACTTCGATCTCCCATCGTTTTGATATCAATTTAGAATATCAGAAAACAACACACAGGTGAGGTTACGCTCACTTCTATATTATTGAATGAATACTTATTACAATATTATATATGAAACGGCTCTACTTAGTCAGTTACAACAAGCCACAAACAATTAGACTTCGACTCTACTTAGTCGGTTACAACAAGCCACAGATAATTAGACTCTACAGAGAGTGAAATAAAGTTCAACTACTCACTCTTACTCCATTATTTCCAAATAAAAATTGATTGCTTTCATTTTTTATTGTGTAGTTCTCAAGTGGAGTAGTGTAGGCTTTAAAGTATCATTATTCATTGCCATTACAACCATGAAAGTGTGTACTATTTTTTCATTTTTATGTATAGGTTTTTCGGAATCTAGTTTTTTCTTGCCATGTTTCTCTAGTTTTATAGATTTTTTTTGGTACTCCTCTTTGTTGATCTTTGAACTTGAAGTCGTTCATGTATCAATCATGGACACATAATCCATCTCTATATTCGCAGAAGTCATTACCCTGTATCTAGTGAATGTAAAAATTATATATATACGAAAACCAAAAAATGTTCTATATATAGACCAAAACCCAAGGATGTCCTATATATATATATGGCATCCTTGGGTTTTGGTATGTATATATATATATATATATATATACCAAAACCCAAGGATGTCCTACATCTTAATTCTCATGTTCAAACACTTGCTCTGCCCGCCATATCTAGTAATTCGATTTTGGTGTTTTAACAATAAAAAGGAAAAAATATTTAGCACGTTGGTATATTGGTGCATCTAATTAAATTAGTATTTCATCATGGTATAGCTGGTTCGAGGGGCTCCTCAATAACATTCTAAGAACAAGATTCTTTGCGGAATAAGATACAGATCTCCATTTGCTGTTGATAACATCTGACTTTGTAAGTTGTATTTGATTGGGCTTTGTAGGTTGTATTTGATCATGCATTGTGACCTCAATCTGACCATAAACTGTAGCAGCTGCCACTCTGTAAAATAGATCCATCTTAAACCTGATGCATATGTGCTCAGATGTAGATATTCAATTGAATTGAATAACCTTTGATCTGATTGAGAAATAGTGTAGTTTCAGCGAGAGTTCAAGGCTGTTATTGTATTTCTGATAACTGTGGATTCTCAATTTTTGAAATCTTCCTTTCCCAACAATGACATGTACACCTACATATGTAGAACATTGTTGTCTTCCATTGAATCCCATGTCTTTCTCAACCTCCCTCTCATGACACACCCTATGCTGCGAGACGCGACAGGGAAAGGGTTATCGAACAACTGATCGAGGTCGAAGCCAAATCTCTGAAAGGATAAAATGGGTATGCTACATAAATAAAAAGTGGTTTAGACCTTAATAACGACATAGAAAATACTTAGTACACAATATTGCACAGTAAAATCTCTATTTTTTATTTTTTATTTTTGTAAGTAAGAGGTTTTATATATAAAGGGCCTTCAAAAAACCAAGCCAGAGGTACAAGAACCAGATAGTAACCGTACCGTAATTACTGAACTGCCCCAATAGAGGGAAACTAGTTCAGCCAGCCGGATAAGTCAAGCATTGATAATTTAACAGTCTTTCAGAGCAGAACTAAGCTGACTGGAATGCAACTAAAAAAAAAAAAAAACCTATTAAAAAGTAAAGAACCCCTATGGGCTTAAACACTTGGAAAATAACCTGGCTAGGTGGCAAGAACAACCTCGTACCAAGGTTCCTCTTCGATGAGTGTCCCTTTGCTTTCCAACTGCATGGCAGCGTCCACCCTGTTGGCGAATGGTGAGGTGTCCTGTAGCGCATGTTGTCCTATAGCCTTCTCCATGTCCGTGTCCTGATGCTCGGCTTGCTCCACAACAATCTCTATGGAACGTTGCATCTGGGAATTTCCTTCGCTGGTCTCTGCATGGGGTTCCTCTGTTGAAGCTGTGCCTACTGGGTCAGGGGGGAAAGCATCTTGGAGGGAGGAAAGAAACTGAAGGAGGGTTGAGATATTTCCATCCGTGATCTGCAGATGGAATTGGAGGTCCTCCATCCCTTGATGGAGTTCGAAAACCAGACCATAGAGAATAGTAAAACTTTCTTTCAGCTGTGAGTCAAAGATGTAGTCAAAAGACGGGTTCACGTTGTTTCGGGCCCTTCGAACAGGAGGTGGTGCCCCCATGGGCGGCCTTGAGGAGCCAGCTACTGGTGCATGGGGAGGCTCAAAAGTTCTGGAATTTGGGGGGACAGGAAGGTATTGTGAAGAAGAGCCCGACAAGCTGTCAATGATGGCTAAGCAATCAAACCGAGAGACAGGCGAGGTGGAGGAGTTGAGAGGTGTTGGCTCAGGCTGGAGAGGCGGTGAGAAGATTGTGGAGGGAAAACCAAGGGGCGAGACAGAGGCCCGGGGCCGACGAGGATGCCATGGAGAGACTCTTCGCATCCATCCCCTTTGACGTGACATGAGTTTCGTCGAACGAATGCAGAAAAAGACTAAGTGCACCAGGCAAAAGTATAGAGCCTGGAGATGGGCAGGGGCTGTAATCACCATGAAGGTCCAGTTTGAACCAGGCCAGGGCAGTGGAGGGAGGAGAAAGTCAGTCCATGAGTGAGGGTGAGAAGCTAACACAAACGACAAAGCCATAGAGTAATTCGTAAAGGGGATGGGTGCAACAAAATTAAAGTCGTTGCAACGACGTAAGGTCAATTTAATGCAGGGTCAGGTTGGCGGGCATTGGCATGGGCTCATCACATGGCTCCCTGCCTCGTTGGCCTACCCGTTCTTCCTCCTCGCGCCAGTTGGCTTTCACTAGCACCCCATCCGGGGGGTAAAATCTCTATTTTATTATTGAATCAATTACATATATACATGAAGTATTTTTCAACAAGCCAACAAATCTACGAGGGAATATCTCAACCACACACATATAAATATTATCTTATAATTGGAAAAGATTGTCACAACTAACAAGATTTAACAAACCAAACCAACTCTAAAATAAGCATCTAAGCATTAATTAGAACACCTTCCCTTAATGTTTATATTACAAATAACATCTTAATCAACATAACAAGATTTAACAAACCAAACCAACTCTAAAATAAGCATCTAAGCATTAATTAGAACACCCTCCCTTAATGTTTACATTACAAATAAAAATACTAAAATCACATAAAAAAAAAAAATTGAACATGTATTTTGTCTCTGGTTTGGTATCGTCTTAATCGAGATTTCTACCCACTCTAAAATTTCATAGACTAAGCTCTTTCTTGACTAACTAAAAATATTGTCTATATTGAATCATGAACATTCTTCCATCTATGAAAATAAAAATAACTATATAGTTATATAGTTATATAGGAAAGTAATCAAAATATTGAGTATTCAATGCAGTAGGGTAAAGATTCTAAAAAATGAGGATTTTTCTTGAGATATTTATCCGAAATAGGGCAAGAAATTATTGAATTAGTGGATTTAAGTGATTATTTCTGTAGAATCCAAGTGCTTTCAGCATGCTGAATCTATTTCTGCATTCAGAAATAAATTCTGAACAACAAAAATAATGATTATTGTAACATCCCCAAATTCGAACAAAAAAAAAATTCATTTCCTAGGACAGCTAGCCAACTCCCTATTCAATCATACATGTTGACCTTTTCTAACCTATAATTGTTACTCTATTCGATAAAAGGTTCTTCAATATTATAAACAGTTCCATAAAAGGTTCTTCAATCTTATAAACAAACTAATGCTAATACATATTTAATTAAAAACTTATCACAATAAAAGAAAACTTATCACAAGCTGGCTATGACTTTTAAGACATACTTTTAGTAAACTATTTCACAGGGTCACATAAACAATGCGTATAGCAAGCGGATCTCAC
Organism: Picea glauca; assembly: GCA_000966675.3. Lineage (NCBI taxonomy): Eukaryota > Viridiplantae > Streptophyta > Pinopsida > Pinales > Pinaceae > Picea > Picea glauca. Next base: position 1,143,614 of record JZKD02S2236112.1, read on the forward strand.
ATCAAGCACGGGTACCGCCATTAGCATGCAGTGCTTCCACTGGTCGCAAGTAGCTAAGCAAGATAGATTGAAAAAGACTTCAGAAAGATCTCGTCGAGTGATATTGACTAGGATCTGGATCGAGAGAAGCGTTGTTCTCCTAAGGCACCAGCTGCTCAAACAGTGTGACGGTTTTCTTCTCTCATAAATGCCAGATTAATAGGATCTGAATCTGATTCACAGACCATTCCTGGGCATATATCTGAGCATGATCTACTGTCTACTGTGCTTGTCCAATGGTAGCTTATAAAACTAGCCATTTCAATTACAATGGATATTCATGAATACATCAAATAGGAAGTACAGTTCAACTACGGGAAATGCAAACGCATCCCCGGCCTTTAAATTGTGAACAAAGAGCTTGTTGTAAGTGTCCACAAATCCCACCAATAATCGAATTCGATAACACAGCTTATCTGATCACGCAACGATATGGCGTTTTAACCTGACAATGCCCCCTGTATTTTACACGGTAGCTTCAAAATATTGGCGGCTCTGTATATTGATGAAGCATATCTGATCACAGAAGAAATCGAAAAACAAAATAGCTAAAATCCACTCAAACAGAAATAACGAAACGTGAACTCAGACCAAATCTATCACTCTCATATGCTAACCTACTTCTACAACAAATTTATTACATTTTTATAGACACTCCTTTCCCATTTCTTTTAGCTCTGCTATGATACCAACTTAGTAAATCATATTACACAGTAAAATCTCTATTTTATTATCAGATAAAATATGATAAACAAACACACGGTGAGGCTATGCTCACTTCTGTATTATTCAATGAAGACGGATTACATCCTTATATATGAAAAGACTCGACTGAGTCGGTTACATGCAAACCAAAGACAACTAGACTCTTAACTAAGAACTGACTCTTAACACGCCTACAACTGACTCTCACAACTGAAGCTTACAAATGACGCTTACTCCATTATTTCTAAGTCTCCCCCTTAATGGAGAATGGATTGACTTCTACACCTAACATCTCCCTAAACAGTTCAAACTTAATCTTTCCAAGAGGCTTAGTGAAAATATGAGCAACATTTTCACTAGTATTAAAATACACAAGAGTTATTTCATTTGACTGCAACTTTTCTCGAACAAAATGATACTGAGCTTCAACATGCTTTGTCCTTGCATGAAAATTTTGATTCTTCACAATATTGATTGAACTTTGATTATCACATCTGATTATCATAGGTTCCTTTCGTTCTTCTCCAGCATCTTGAAGAAGTCTTCTTAACCAAACAACTTCACAAGTTGTTGCACATAAGGCTTTATATTCTGCTTCAGTAGAAGACAAAGATACACTAGGCTACTTTTTACTACTCCATGAAACAACCCCGGATCCAATGCTGAATGCATATCCATTGGTTGATCTTCGATCATCCAGATTGCCAGCCCAATCAGAATATGAATAACCTGTCAACTTAATATCCAATGCATCATTATATTTAATACAAGTGTACCTTTTAGATACCTGAGTACTGCCTTTGCTACATTCCAATGACTTTCATGAGATTTCTCCATGAACTAACTTAACACACTCACAGAATATGAAATATCAGGTCTAGTTGTAGTGAGATAATTCAGATTACCCACCATCTGTCTGTACACAGTGCCATTCACCTGCTTCGAACCATCATCACAAGAAAGTTTTGCATTCTGTTGCATGGAAACAATAGAGGACTTACACTGATCCATTTTAAATATCTTAAGTATTTCTCTGATATACTTACTCTGACAAACAAAAGTTTGGCCTACATTTATCCAAACTTCAAGACCTAGGCAGTAATGTAACTCACCAAGATCTTTCATTTCAAATACCTTTGATAACTGCTCCTTGATTTCGTCAATTAACTTCTCTGCATTTCCTATAATTATTAAATCATTAACATATAATGAAATCAATACTATATACTCCTTTTCATCAAATTTGGTATACAGATTTGGATCACTTTTGCTCCTCATAAAACCCTGTTGAAGAAAGAAAGAGCCTATCTTTTCATACCATGACCTAGGTGCCTGTTTTAGTCCATACAATGCTTTCTTTAACTTACACACTAAGTGTTGTTGCCCCTTTTCAAAAAACCCTTCAGGTTGAGTACGGTAAACCTCTTCCTTTAACTCACCATTCAAAAATGCAGATTTAACATCTAACTGATGCAACTTCCAATGATACTTTGTAGCTAAAGAAATTAACATTCTTATAGTATTCAATTTAGCTACCGGTGCAAATGTTTCAGCATAATCAATACCTTATGTTTGTGAATGCCCCGTTGCCACTAGTCTAGCCTTATAGTTATCTATACTACCATCTGATTTAAACTTGGGTTTGTATATCCATTTTCATCCAATGGGCTTCTTATGATTAGGCAATTCAGTCAATTCCCAAGTATTGTTTTTCATTATAGATTCATATTCTTCCTCCATTGCATTTCGCCATTCATCATGTTCATTAGCTTCATCAAAACTCATGGGTTCTATGAAATTTGAAATGCTACTCATTAGGGCATAGTCTTTATACCTCTCAGGAAGCTGAATCTGTCTTGAAGATCTTCTCATCTGATTATCTTCCTCCCCACTTTGTGAAGATCTGTCTTCAGCTCTAAGTGAATTGTGACTACTTGAATTGTCCATATCACTGAGTCCTTCTTCTTGTTGTTGTTGTTGTCGCTGCGGGGATGGCTACTGCTATGTGGGTTGTTGTTGTTGCTGTTGTTGTTGTTTTTGCTTTTGCTGCTCTTCTTTAACTCTTTCATCAAGAAGTCTCTTCCATTCCTCATGATTGTTGTTGTCATGATTTCCTGCTTCTTGCTCATGGAAAAGTATATCTCTACTTGCAAATACTTTGTGAGTAGCAGGATCAAACATTTTGTATGCTTTAAATTCAGAACAGTACCCAATGAAAATACATTTAATGGCTTTAGCATCCAATTTCCTCCTA
>JZKD02S2236112.1:1146661-1158906 GCA_000966675.3 Picea glauca
GCTTCAACCCAAAATGCATTTGAGAGATTCTTACCTTTCATCATACTGCGTGCACACTCTACCAGAGTTCTGTTTTTCCTTTCAGTGACTCCATTTTGTTGTGGAGTGTGAGGTATTGTAAACTGCTATAATATTTCATTATCTTTGCAATATTTGTTGAAGTCCCCTGGTTTGTACTCTCCCCCTTGATCTGAATGAAGGATTTTGATGGATTTTCGTATCTTCTTTTCCACCATGGTTTTGAACTCTTTAAAGTACTCAAAACATCACTTTTTTGTCTAAGGAAGTAAACCCATTTGTATCTCATGCAATCATCAATAAATAACAGAAAGTAAAATGCACCTCCTAAAGACATAGTGTGCATAGGCCCACAAACATCAGTGTGCACAAGATCTAACACATCTCTCTTTTTCTTATCAGGATTAGAGGGGAATTCATCTCTGTGCATCTTTCCTAATGCACATCCATCACAAGCAACCTTCTCATTCTTTAACATGGGAAGTCCTTCAACCATATTCTTTTTCTGTAATAACAATAAATCAGGATGATTGATGTGTCTATATCTTTGATGCCAAAGAATCTTTGTTGGCATAGCTGCAGAATTCAGTGCATGATGTGCTTTGCTGGTAACATCAAGTTTGTATAGACCTCCTGCTTTCACTGCCATTGCAACAGTTTGGAAGTGGTCCAGCAAATCCTTCACTATGCAATAATTCTTGAAGAATTCAACTTTCAAGTTTTGATCTGTAATGGTGGACACAGAGATCAAATTTTTCTTTATTCCTGGCACATACACCACATTGCGAATGTGAAAAACAGTGCCATTCGACAATGTCATAGGAATGTCTCCATATCCCTTGATCCGATGAGCGTGATCATCTCCAATATATATGCTGGCACCATTCTGTGTCTCTTTAAAAATAGCATAGCAATTTTTATTACAAGTCATATGTACTGATGCTCCAAAATCCACAAACCAGGCATCAAAATCATCTGTTTCAACAGATAAAGTAGCGTTAGACACAAACATCCAAAGATCTTGTGAGTCAAAATTCGGGGATTCATCATTATCATCACTAGCAATAAATAATCTGAGATCTTGATTTGAAGATTTTTATGCATAATGACCTGAATGTGTTCTAGGTTTATTCCTAGCCTCATCACTTTTCTTCTTATGACAGTCTTTAACCATATGTCCAGGTCGACCACAATAAAAACAACCCTTTGAATCATTCCTATCAGATTGTATACCTTGATTTGGTGATTGTCTTCTCTCCGATGAACTGTCTCTCTGCCATGAACCGCCTCTCTGCCATGAACTACCTCCTCTGCCTCTTACCCCTGATCTCCCTCTCGCAGATCTATTATTTGACCACAGTGCCAAATCTTTACTCTAAGGTTTCAGATTCCCGCGCCTCTCTTCCTCTTGCAGCAAAAGACCTATCAGTTCTTCAAACGTAGGCGGTTTCTCCCTTGCTGCAAGACCTGTTATGAACATATGATAATTTTCTAGCATACCATTTAAGGTAATAGTCACTAGATTAGTGTTGGAAACAATTTTCCCTATATTTACTAGCTTGTCTTTCACCTCTTTAATAGGACCCAAAAATAAATCAACAGATTCATTTCCATCCATCTTAATGCCTAGCAATTTAGTTTTCAGGAACAAAATGTGATTTGTGTTGCTAGTTTCATACAATGCTTTAAGAGTTGTCCATGTTGCAGCAGAAGTTGTAGCTTCTCTAATATGTAAAATTATGCTATCTTTAACTGACATGTGCAACAATACCTTTGACTTGTTTTCGCGCTTCTCCCAGTCTTGGATCTGTTTTGTTGTCACACCTACAGCCGCAATAGGTTTCAGTTCAGTTCTCTTCGCAATGTTCTAGACACCATAGCCTTCCATGAGAGTTTGCATCTTGAATTTCCAGTTCATGAAATTCGAGCCATCTAACTTGTTGGCTTCGTTGAGGTAGGTCTCTGCCAGAGGATTTTCCATCTCTGCTAATGGATCTTTGTATCACCAAGAATATCAAACTTTGGTCAAGTGTTGAGCAGTCTCTTGCTCTGCCTTTGGATCCACTAATCCAAATATACCTCTGTTCTCAGCTTAAATCATGCGTGCATCCACTTTTAAATCATAATACCACCTCACATACATATATCAACCTTTAAATCAAGCATGCACCTTAATATCCAAAATATCCTCATTTTTTTAAACTTTAATATCCCACATTAAGTTTAAACTTCACACATGCATCCACTTTTAATACACATGCATAAACTTATAACTCTCTCTTCACCCTTTTATACAAAAGACATCCACTTAAATAATAAAAACTCACGATCTGTTTGATACGCAGAAAAACTCACGAATTTGCTCATTCTTCCACAAGATTTCAACCTCCACGAGCTCACGGGGCACATCAGTCTTCACGCAACCCACACAACTCAAACCCACACGACTCTTCTTATCCAGCCTGTGAACCAACAAATATTTCTGCACCTCACTCGCGTGGCTCTGATACCAAGATAAAATATGAGAAACAAACACACAGTGAGGCTATGCTCACTTCAGTATTATTCAATGAAGACGGATTACATCCTTATATAGGAAAAGACTCGACCGAGTCGATTACATGCAAACCAAAAACAACTAGACTCTTAACTAAGAACTGACTCTTAACACGCCTACAAGTGACTCTCACAACTCTCACAATTAAAGCTTATAACTGGTGCTTACAACTTGCGCTTACTCCATTATTTCCAAATTTATCAAACAAATTTATTACATAAAATCTTATTATCAAACAAATTTATCACATTTTTATGGACCCTCCTTTCCTATTGCTTTTAGCTCTGATACCAACTTAGTAAACCATATTACACAGTAATATCCCTATCTTATTATCATATCAATCAAATATTTATACATAAAATTTTCCCCAAAATCACAAGGGAATACGAGATATTAAGACTCGAAAAGCTAACTGTCGCTTGTGAAAGGCTCTTCACAGACCACAAAACTTGTTGAAGAATATTCCTTTAAAAAATGGCTTTCTTGTAGTTATTCAACTAATATTTATTGTTCATCACACTTGGACTTATGAGTAGTTCTTTCATAGATTTAGGTTCAGATTGATAATATTCTCTATGAAATTTCATGAGATTTAGGAATTTTTGAGCATACCATTGATGCAAAAAGATAAGAATGAATATGTTTCTTTCATGGAATTTTTTACACAAGTGGATGTTTTTTTAATATATTCCATCGATGGAAAAAGTAAGGATTAATATATTTATTTGATGGAATTCGTTACAACTTATGCCCATGGGGAGCTGCGCAATTCACATGGAGCCAGAGAATTTTAGTTGACGTTCATACCTACCAAGTGGAACGTGCGGATAATAAGTATGTAAGAATAGTCCTACTGCCTATCACTAAATTTGCAGGCATACTTCAGCTGTTATCTTTTTCACATATAAACTTTGAGTGGATATGGCCTGATGGTTTTATTATGTAAATATTATGGTTAGTAATTGAAGATGTTGACATATTTTTCATAATTTCTTATCATTTTTAAATGGTTATCTGTTTATTTTTCACATTTACTTAATCATATTAAAAAATTATTACTATTTAACTATATAACTGACATGTTTAGGCCATTTGATTGAAACATATTTAGATGATAATAAGATCCTTAAACACAACCCATACAATCGTGGATCCACTACCTCGCCTGAAATTGTGAAGATCTCCACTATGAACATTCATTTTTGGTAGCTTTCACCATTTCTCTTGGAATGATCTCATCAAAGTGTATGGAGTAAATGTATATAGAGCAATTCTTATGTATTTATAACTTTGGTTGGATTGCGCTTGTGCAATTTCAGTCTGTTCTATGGCAGCTACTCCATCGTTGATTACCATCAAGAACATCAATAATTATTTGGGTTATATTTATGTTGTTTTTATGATTCTTGGGTTTATGATTTTGATGAGAGCAAGATTCACACTCACACCACAGGATAAAATAGAGCTGGAGAAATATCAAGAGCGTGTTAATGAGGCCATCATGCAGAAGGCGGAGGATATCTGCAGCGGGAGCCTGGTGCGTTCACGGTATATTTTATATTACTGTAGTGATTTCTTAAGCAAAGCATAACGAGGGTATATGATAATTATAGTGAAAAATCAATTTGATGAAAATATTACCTATAAAAACATATAGAATTGAAGGTGTTCTCTTCATTGCATTTTGCGGGAGAAAGTGGAGGAGAAGATAGTAAAAGAAGATGCCAGAGATGAATTGTGCGATGTGGTGAAGAAGGTGATGCGGTGAAGAAGGTGAGGGAAGATTTTATCGTCATTAGAAGCCATGGTTATGGCACTATCAAAAGGTATGTCACCAAACACTATTTGCTACGATTGTATTTACTGTCAAAAGACATGCCAGCAAATACCAGTTGCTAGGATTGGTTTTAGGTTAGATGCATTCTATTATCTTCAAATTTCATTACTTTCAAAACAAATTTGTAGTTCGATACTCATAAATGAATTTAAGGAATATGGCGATGTGGTTGCAGAGGACTTCTGGGGACCATCAGCACCTATTGTGCACACCATGCGAAGTGTCCTGTAATGATCATAAAGAAACATCAGGAATGATCTCAGCATAACGCCTAGAGCGTTGACCATTGAAGGCGTTTGGATGATCTCCCTGTAAAAGAACAACTTGGTTAAATGGTTTTTTCCTTTTCTTTTGTGGCTTTCTGGCATTGGACAGAACCCTAATTTAATTTTGACATTCATACTTTCATATAGTGCCGTGACTCTTTCTTGAAAACAGATGATGAGAGAATTGGGTTGTTTGCATAAATCTTTACAAGCATTTGGGATTTTCATACAGATTAATCCATCAAGTCTTCTTAGACTGGTATTAATTTGGTGTTAGTGAATATTTTAGGGCTCTATGCACATCCATGTTTAAAATTTTCTCTTATTTTTTTTGTTAAGAAAAACTAAAAAATATTTAATAATGTTAATGAAAACTAAAAAATAGTTAATAATGTTAATAAAAACTAAAAAATAGTTAATAATGTTTTGTATTATAGATATATTGTATTGAGGAATAGTTGTAAGAATTGTGTTAAAGTTGTAGTTGAGTATTTTAGGGTTCCATGGTATGCAAATCAATACTTTAAATCTTAAGAAAAAATATTTAACAATGTTTTGTATTATTGATATTTTGTATTGTTATTTATTGAGTTATAATTGTGGCTTTCCAATAATAGTTGTTTTAAAATTAATTAGAGTATTTTATTTTATTACAAATTAAATTAATAATAAAAAAATTGTTTATAAATAAAATTATTTAGTTATTTAGATTTACTCTTAAAAACATTCAAGCATAAACATAAAATGACAAAAAATATTATACCAACATGTCCATATGACACACCTAAACCATTGTATTCATAGATATCTTTAAATATACTATTGTTTTTCTCTATGGTTAATCTACCATCATTAGTAGCATACCCTTCCTAAGCATAGTTTAAATAAGCCTCAATAATTATGTACATATCTATATATACAAACATTAAAACAAAGTTGATAAAGTTTAATTTAATAATTATTAAGAGTTTTTAAATTCCTAAATTTAATAATTATAAAGTGTTTTCGAAATAACATTCTTAATTATCTACATATATGTAGAGACACTAAAAAAAGTTGATAAAGTTTAATTAACAATTATTAAGATTTTTCAAATTCCTAAATCTAATAATTATAATTTTTTTTACAAATAACATTGTTTCATTTTTTTAATGCTAAACTAGTGAGGTAAACTTCTAAGTCTTGCTATGTATTAACATAAATAACATTATGCATTTTTAGTCATAGTGGATAGTAGGTTTATATTATGTTCTTTAGTGTTTTCTATCTTAAAGAATGTTAAGAAGGAAGTATAATAATATTAGGATTTAGTCCATGTCTCTGTGTTTATAACTCTATTTTTGGAAACTAATTATTATTATCATTATCATTATAATAATTATAATTATTTATCTAGACATATTTTATAAATGATTATTTTGTTGATTAATTTAAATTGTTTAAAATAATAATAATAAAACTAACTTACAAAATACAAGTATGATTCTAGGTTTCCTTCTATTTAATATATCGCATCAGTTCAAAGTTGTTATCTTTTTCCCAAAGGAAACACTTAATTAGATATTTTTTTCCAAAACTATGTCAAAAAAACATTTTTAGTTATGCGTCAAACAGAAACAAACCTTGTCATGCAATGAAGATGCCACAAAATTGTAATCTAAACAAATTGGACATTACAATGTGACAAACATAGTAATGTTGTAATGCATCGAACATAGTAACGTCACACTCTGTCAAACATAGTAACGTTACAATTTGTCGAACATAGTAACATCACAACTTTAAAAACATAAACCAATGTCACAATCTGATGAACGTAGCTATTTCATCATAATGTGGATAGTAATGTTGCAATGTGATGCACATTAATAGATGTTGCAATGTATCACACATCGCCCTTCCATCATAATGTGATGAACATTTCCTCATCTTGCAATGTCACACACATAGTCCAATGTCACAATGTGACAAACATTTCCAAATGTTGCAATGTGTCAAACATAGTAACGTTGCAAGCTATGAAACATAGTAATGCCACAATGTGACAAACATAGCCCTGGTGTCACATTGTGACAAACATAAACAAATGTCACAATGTGACGAACATAGCCTTGTCATCACAATGTGACAACCATATCCTCGTGTTCCAATGTGACACTTCTATCATGATGACACATTGTGAAAAACATTTTGAAACATTACAATGGGACGAATACAACCCATAGTCACAATCTGTTGCACACAATCGAATGTGGAAATGTGACAGACATAGACCAACATTGGAATGAGATGAACATTTCCTCGCATTATGACTAGCATTTTGAGACGTAGCAATGTGTTGCACATCACCCTGTAGTCACAATGTCAAACACATATCTCGAGGTCGCAATGTGTCCAACATAAAAACGTTGAAATCTACCAAACATAGTAACGTCGCAATATGATGAAAATAAATGGACGTCGCAATGTGATAAACATAACCCTTTCATCATAATGTGACAAACATATTCTTGTGTTCTAATGTGACACGTGTATCCTGGTGTCGCGTTTTGATAGCCATTTCCAAAGATTGCAATGGGATGAACACAACCCATTGTCCCAATGTGATGTACACAATTGAATGTGGTAATGTGACACAAATAGACCAACATTGCAATGATATGAAAAATTCCTAACATCACAATGTGATAAACATAGCCCACAATTAGATTGTGAGAAACCTATTCCAACACCATAATGTGACAATAGAAAATGCTTCATCATAATTTGATAAACATAACTTCCTCGTAATGTGATGAAAAAACGTTTATGTCACAATGTGATGAACAAAATCTAATGTCACAGTGAGACAAGCAAAACATGATCAACATTGCAATGTAGTAGTGCCATAGTAAACTATGGTTAAACATAATCAACATGGCCCACCATAATCAAATACACATGGTCCATGAAGGTAAGCCATGTGCATGGTCAACCATAATAAACTTTAGTCAACCATAGTCAATGATGGTCATGGTCAACCACAATCAACCATGGTGAAGGACAACCAGGAGCAATCATATTCAACCTTCCCTTCCCAATGTCAACAAAGCTCTACCAAAGTTAGCCATGCTCATGGTCTACCCTAAGAAACCATGGTCATGGTCAATCATAGTGAACCATGGTTATTGTCAAGTAATGTATTATTGTGTTAATAATTTAACATCTTACATTATACATTGAAGTATTAATACTTTAATTTTTACATTTTATTAATGCAATAATGTAATATTAATGTATTAATACTTTAATAATGTATCACCAATGTATTACTACTTTATCAATGTATTAATTTATCATTGTATTAATTTATCATTGTATTAATAATTCAATAATTTTTTAATCTATAAATACTTTAGTAATGTTTTAATTAATGTATAAAATGTATTTTTTCTATTATTAACACATTAATTTATTAGTGTATTAATACTATAGCATTGTATTAACTAATATTGTAGAAATGTGTTAATTAATTCATACATTACATTATACATTATACATTAATACGTTTGAATGTGCTGCACATATCTTAATGTTGCATTATGACATACATTTTCAAACATAGCAATGTGTTACTTATCGCCTTGTCGTCGCAATGTGCCAAACATTTCAAAACTTTGCAATGTATCGAACATAATAATGTTGCAATCTACCAACCATAGTAATGTTGCAATGTGACAAACACAACCCTGCCATCGCAATGTGTCGAACATATCTTCATGTTTGAATATGACGCACATTTCCTAACATCGCATTGTGATAGATATTTTCAAATGTCACAATGACATGAACACAACCCATTTTCGCAATGTGATATAGACAAGCGAATGTGGCAATGTGACAAACATAAACCATGATTGCAATGAGGTGAACATTTCCCAACATCACAATATGATGAACATAGCCCACTATTGGATTGTGACAAACTTATTCCAATGCCATATCGTGAGAAAAAAATTCTTTGTTGAAATTTTATGACCATAATCTTACGATCTCATGTGACGAACAAAAGTTGATTTAACAATGTGACAAAAAAATCTAATGTCGCAATGTGAAGAACAAAACATGATCATCATTGCAATAGAGTAGTGTCATAGTAAACTATGGTTAAACATAATCAATATGTCCCACCATAATCAATGTATTACTTTATCACTATATTAATAATAATCTATTTTTAAGGTCACGGCCAAGCGAGCACACCAAATTGGTGTATGAGACCCCCTTGTTTATGGGACAAGGGACCCCCCTCCACCCAACGATTTGACTGGTAAAGTCTACGAAGGTATACATACCCTACCCCCCTCTGGATTTAAACCTGTGACTTCTTAGGAAACACATGTTCTTAACCATTAATAATTCAATAATGTTTTAATGTATAAATACTTTAGTAATGTGTTAATTAATGTATAAAATGTCTTTTTTTCTATTATTACTCCAATAATGTATTATTAACATATTACTTTATTAGTGTATTAATACTCTAGCATTGTATTAATTATTATTGTATACATTTGTTAATTAATTCATACATTACATTATTGATGCATCAATTAATTAGTATGTTACATTATACATGAATGTATTAATACTTTAGCGCTTTATTAATTAATATTGTATAAATGTATTAATGAATCAATACATTACAATATCAATGTATGAATTAATTAATACATTACATTTTACATTATACATTAACTTATACATTATATATTAATATGTTTCAATATGATGCACATATCCCAATGTCACAATATGACATACATTGCAAGACGTATCAATGTATTTCTTATCGCCTTGTCGTTGCAATTTCACAAACATATCCCATGGTCACAATGTGCCAAACATTTGCAAACGTCGCAATGCGTCGAACATAATAACGTTGCAATATACCAACCATAGTAATGTCTCAATGTGACAAACATAGCCTTGTCACAATGTGATGAACATATCTTCATGTTCTAATATGACACACATATTTTGACATCGCATTGTGACATATATTTCCAAACATCACAATGAGATGAACACAACCCATTGTCGCAATGTGATATAGACAACCGAATGTGGCAATGTGACAAAAATAAACCAACATTGCAATGAGACGAATATTTACCACTATTGGATTGTGACAAACTTATTCCAATGCCATAACGTGACAAAAAAAAATCCTTTCTCATAATTTCATGACCATAATCTTATGATCTCATGTGACGAACAAAAGTTGATGTAACAATTTGACGAAAAAAATCTCGTGTTGCAATGTGACGAACAAAACATGATCAACATTGCAATGCACTAGTGACATAGTAAACTATGGTTAAACATAATCAACATGGCCCACCATAATCATATTCACATGTTAAACGAAGGTTAACCATGTGTATTGTCGACCATAATAAACCCTAGTCAACCATAGTCAACCATGGTTATGGTCAACCACAGTCAACCATGGTGAATGATAACCACGATCAATCATAGTCAACCTTTCCTTCCCAAAGTCAACCAAGGTCTACCAAATTTAACCATAGTCATGGTTAACCATAAGAAACCATGATCAAGCTCAACCATAAGAAACCATGGTCATGGTCAACCATAGTGAACCAAGGTCATTCTCAATTAATATATTAATGTGTCAATAATTTAACATGTTACATTATACATTAATGTTTTATTACTTTATTAGTATATTAATACTTTATCATTGTATTAATTAATATTGTATAAATGTGTTAATCAATTAATACATTACATTATTAATGTTTCAATTAATTAATACTTTAATTTATATATTGCATTTATGTAAAAAAGTATCAATAGTGTGAATGTATTAATAATATATATAGTATTAATTTATTAAAATTAATACTATTAATATATTACTTTAATAGTAGTAATGTTTCAAGCAATTAATATCTTACATTATACATTAATGTAAATTAATACGTTAATTTATACATTTTTATTGTATTACATTATTAATAGATCATTAATTTATATACATTAATATAATACATTAATTTATTAAATTAATACATTATTATTATATATTATTACAAAAATGTAATAATTAATTTAGTATATGAATGCTCATGCCCTAGACATGTTGGTCGTCAACCAAAAACAACCACTTTATAAAAGTGGTTGATATACATTGATCAAAGCCATTTTTCACCTTTCCAATTTAATGGCATTGATCGACGTATATCAACCACTTTTATAAAGTGGTTGTTGCTAGTATATATTTTCTTACAATAAATAAATAAACCGTGTCGCTTGTTATGGCATTGAGATTTGTTTTTATCGCATGGATTAAGAATTATAATTTGTTTGTGAATAAACAATCCAGGTTGAAGCAACGTCATTTACAAAACCGATGATAAACACAGTACTTTGTATTGTGTTCTTTTTCCATAGATTAGGGAAAGGAGTATGGAAAACAACACTCTAACTTGTGCTCTTTGAATACATATATGTGTTAGAGATGACATGGCTTTCCTTCGAATCCTCTTCAAATTAGATGGTATTTTTTTTGGTTTTTACAAAACCGATGATAAACACAGTACTTTGTATTGTGTTCTTTTTCCATAGATTAGGGAAAGGAGTATGGAAAACAACACTCTAACTTGTGCTCTTTGAATACATATATGTGTTAGAGATGACATGGCTTTCCTTCGAATCCTCTTCAAATTAGATGGTATTTTTTTTGGTTTTTACAAAACCGATGATAAACACAGTACTTTGTATTGTGTTCTTTTTCCATAGATTAGGGAAAGGAGTATGGAAAACAACACTCTAACTTGTGCTCTTTGAATACATATATGTGTTAGAGATGACATGGCTTTCCTTCGAATCCTCTTCAAATTAGATGGTATTTTTTTTGTAAACCAAGTATGCTCTTAATCTTTAATTTTTTAATTTTAATTTTTTTTTATTGGATTCGACCAATTTCAGGTTTACATATCTATGAAATTATTTAAAATATGGATAACCTAAGTCCTCTTTTTCTACCATACCTTTACATTTGTATCCTAACCTATATATCTTAATGTAGGTGATGCTAAACATATCATGTTAATTGTGTTTAGTTTATGACGATCCAAAACATAACATCATTAGCTATTAGGTGGATTTATACGAATCAATACATGAGAAAGATGTAAAAGTAAGAAATAAGATAAAGAGAGGATTAGAAATGAATCATGATATAATTTTTCATTTATCTTTGTACTTTTTGGATGGAAAAATGGGCGGAATTGGCTTGCAAGGCCTATTTTAGTGGTAGGTCCTAGTGTGGAGATTTAGATCCATAACTTTCTAGAGTTGCATCAAACTCAGGGTCAAATCCTTATAATATTATCTCATATCTTGTCCAAACTATTAGACACATCAATATTTTTTCAATGTTTCGAAAATCACCTCAATCATAGTTTGTATTTGGAATTTATGCTACATTTTAGAACATCGTGATATGAGAAGAGACCACGTCAGCCCCCATTACTCATGTGTGGTACTATTCATCAAC
>JZKD02S2236112.1:1158956-1187033 GCA_000966675.3 Picea glauca
TGGATAACCTAAGTCCTCTTTTTCTACCATACCTTTACATTTGTATCCTAACCTATATATCTTAATGTAGGTGATGCTAAACATATCATGTTAATTGTGTTTAGTTTATGACGATGCAAAACATATCATCATTAGCTATTAGGTGGATTTATACGAATCAATACATGAGAAAGATGTAAAAGTAAGAAATAAGATAAAGAGATGATTAGAAATGGATCATTATATAATTTTTCATTTATCTTTGTACTTTTTGTATGGAATAATGGGCGGAATTGGTTTGCAAGGCCTATTTTAGTGGTAGGTCCTAGTGTGGAGATTTAGATCCATAACTTTCTAGAGTTGCATCAAACTTATGGTCAAATACTTATAATATTATCTCATATCTCGTCCAAACTATTTGACACATCAATATTTTTTCAATGGTTCGAAAATCACCTCAATCATAGTTTGTATGTGGAATTTATGCTACCTTTTAGAACATCATGATATGAGAAGAGACCACGTCAGCCCCCATTAGTCATGTGTGAGACTATTCATCAACCCCCATTACTCATGTGTGGGGCTAGTCATGGATGTTACTCATGTGTGGGGATAGTCATGGATGTATTTTCAAGAATATTCTAGAAGGTCCAAAACCCTGTGACTAATTTACGAATGAGGTATGAAAATGCCCTAACCCTAGATTACTATCAAACTATGTTGAATATTAGGCAGATAGGAAGAAAAGGAGTTCCATTGTTTTAGTGTTGTAATTATTCCACAGTTGAGTAGAGCATATATGAGTGGGATATTAGGGCATAATAGAGGAGGTAGAAGATTATATAGTAGCAATCTAGGCCATAATGTCAAAGGAAACTCCAATTGATCTTTTCATTGTACTTGCATTTCATAATTGAAGAAAATAGAGTAGAGGATAGGCCTAACTTTCTAGTTGTGTTTTCTCCATATTATTTTTCCGAAGATAGAAGTTTTGTTCATTTGTGTGGGTGATGTGATCATTTTCTTGTTCTCTTCTTTTTTCATTTCAGTCATTTTCATAAATTTGGGCATTAAGTTAGTAATAACAAATATGAGGTTTAAGGAAATTAACTACCTAATAAAATATTTCATAATATTTCAAGATATATTGTAATGAATTGTTCCACTGGAATATTCATCATAGTTATAGATCATATTGGTGTTAGAGTAGTTTTATTTCGGGTTTATGTGGGAAGTTGCATGATTTAGGAATTGGCTTAAAAAGGAAATTGTAGAGTTGTATCAATGGAAAATGAGTCCAATTATAACAACCATTGGGATGCAGTAGAAGAGATATTTGCAAAGTCAAAATGACAAGCCATTAATATCTCTCAAAAAATGGACGTCCTCATGGAAGCTCTAGTGAAGATGTTTAGACCTATTGGGGAGGTTGGTGGCTCTAAATCATAATTTGAGTTAGATGACAAATCACGAGATAGTGAAGACCTAGAAAATGAGTCAAAAAAGAGCACAAGAAAGAGAAACCAATTTCTATTTCCATCACTCCTTCACAACCTATGTTTAAAATGGGATAAAAAGTGGACATCATACACTTCCAAGTTCATATTTATGTTGTTAATTTTAATCATTGGTTTCTAATGTTAGAACTGTACTTCATTGTTCATAATATAGATGAAGAGATGAATATTCATTTTCCCTTACTGAAACTACAGGGCCACACACCAACCGGTTCAGAAAGACACACATAGACACTTAGGCTAAAGGGATATCCACAAGTAACTAATTTTGAGGTGTTCAAAACCCTAATGAAGTCCTAGTTTTATGATATTGGGTATGTAGAGGACTAATGGATCCATTGGCATAACTTCACGTGAGGCAGGTAAAGAGAGAGAAAGAGTACACCAATGAGCTCAAGAATGTGGTTGTTATGTTAGGTATATTTCTGAAGAACCCAAACATACTTCTCAAATTTTGGGGGGGCCTCCATAGTCATTTTTGGAAGCAAGAGATTCCCTTCAAAAAAAGGACTGTTGCTGAGACATGTGTGCAAGAACATTATCTAGAGAATGTAGGCCATAAGAAATGATATCCAAGTAATTCTAAATAAAAATACCTCTGAGATTCTTCCAAGCAAGAAAGAAGAAGAAGTAGAAAGGAAAATATAACAAGACAAAAACCAGTACAACCATTGTAATGTAGATGGTCACATGGAAGATAAATGTTGGAATATACATCAAAAGTTGAATATGAATACCTATAAGAAGGATTCCACCAATAAGAACATGTTAGTTGGATTCAAGCAACATGGTAGATATTAGATTGTATGTGTATCACATGATTGTTTGCACTACAGTGTATAAGGACGTGAATCTGAGTATCCTTCATGACAAGGAACATTGTAACGTCCACTCTGTTATGAAAAAACATAGTGAGTACATAAAAAAGGTAAAAAAAAAATTTTGAAAACAAGCATTTCGAAAAGTGACAAGCGTCAAAACATATATTAATAACTTACACAATTAATTTCATCACAATCAATTAAAAAGAAACATCACTATTATTCAATCAACCATATATCATAAATTTCTTTTTATAAAACTATAAAAAAATCATAATAAGCAATATAAGAATTCAAGGTGCTTTGCATATCCATTTAAAAATTAAAAAGGTAAACACATTAAGTAATGTATAAAGAATTCATACCAATTTTCATGTCCATATATGAAGAATATAAGATATCACATCATAACAAGTAATATGTAAGACTTAAAGCTACTTTAGATATCCATATAAAAGAATTACATACTTTAGATATCCATATAAAAGAATTACATAAGATCACATATATAATATGTAAATACTTCATAATCAAACTCGCATATCCATTATAAAGAACTATAAAAATCAAAACATATTAAGCAATATATAAGGTTCATATGCAAACTTACATATAGGTAAATAAAGGACTAAAATAAGATCAATCACTCCTTAAAATATTATTAAGGAAAATATGAAACTTTTGTTTAACAAGCAATGTTTTAATGGTGGAAAGATATTTACGTATAGGTCACTAAGGCTCCGGAATACATTCCATCCCTTGATCCAACACCTGTTCCAATCCTAAATATGACACTCTACACAATCCAGATTATGTTCCAGTTAACGATAGAGGAACATCCTCTGGAAACTTAGTGCCACAAAGAGGAACTTGGAAGTCTCTAAGGAAGAAAGAAAAGTTAAAAATAAACACAGAAAACCAAAAGATATGGAAGCGAACAGATGAACCAACAATGTTAAGCTTTAGAGGGAGAAATCAAATTCCTAATATCTAGGAAATAAATTCTAAAAGACAACGAATAAATATATCATAAGGACAGAATTTGAAATTTGATGATGACAGAGGTTCAAAAGGCATATCAGGAATATCATTCCTGGCGTCCAAAGACTAAAAAAACAGAGACCCAGTAATTAGAAATTATGGATTGAATCAATGAAATTAAACCATGAATTTCTTGTTTTAGTAAAAGCGATTGAACGATCAGAAATCGAGATAGGGATTTTACACATAGTAAATTATCAGTGGGTCAATCTTAGAGGAAATAATATGAACTCCAGTGTCCAAGTGATACAATGAATCAAAAATAAAACTCCATTGTAACGAAACTTCAAATTGGGGGCGCAGTTTATTTGCTTCCACGATTCTAACAAAAAAATAAAAATTCCAGATCATAAGCAATTTTTTAAGCATAGAATTCGAAATCCAAGGGTCAAACTTATTGCATGTCAATCGTGGAAGAGATCCAATCAGCAATAAACAATTGAATCGCAACGACCAGTGCCCAAGCGCTAAGCCCACAAGTCAATCAACAACAAAACATCAAGGCCCAATGTGCAAAACACCATACCCACACGCCATGAGGGAAGATCATACGGAAAAAAATTAATGTGCATAACATAGGACATAAAACTGTAACTTAAAAAAAATGCACATGTCATGTCAATGGTTACCAGAAGGGCGTAAAAACTCAGTACTGAAACAATCGGATATACTAAGACTGTTTACGATTTTACAACTCAAAATTGCCATAATGTATTTCAAGAATAAAGCATCAATTGAATAATACACACAGTTTTCAATTGTTCCATCGAGGTAGAAACACAATAACTCAATAGTAAAATTGGACAACCCTGTAATCAGATTTTATCCTCGGAATTATAAATTCGAAAACAATGATTGCAAGGATTTTTCAGTTCTTCAATATTTTCCCATGTACAACATATATAATACAACAATCTTCTCAACATACAAACATGAGACATTCCATTGCATCAATCGTCATTATATAAAATGATAATTTAAATTGTAATATTCTGATAAGAAAATCGAAGGCAGCGACCAAGAATAACTTGTATTTGGGTAAATATATCTATTAGCAGCGATTATCATTTCTATATCTAAAAAAAACCATAAAGAATCTTGCAAAATTGAATTTAGAATTACAATCACAGTTTTATGGCGAATTTATAAAAACTCATTTACAAGAAATCTTATTACAATTACAAATATCAATAAGATCACTATAACCGACAAAGAACTTGAAGATGATATTCCACAACTGACACTCCTTCCGACCTCCCGCTTTCTAATTGCAGAGACTTCACTCGCACCTCCCATCCAACGCTAAGGGTACTCTTCTTTCCCCATAGCCCCCTGAAATGCAAAGGGGCCATGCAAACACAAACCATAAATACTTGAGCACCAAACTTGCCTCGCAAGGAAAAGCTACCACTCTATCCTCAAACTTGGTATCCCAACACTCACAAGTAAAACACGGTCTAAAATGAATCTGGCAGCATAACTTTACCAATAATCAGTGTCCCCCTTTCCCATCTAGTCCATTTGTTTTATAGGAATTTCCTCACTGACACATGTCCACATGCACAATTAATTAAATTTTTAAGAAAATAAATTAGGATTATTCACCCTCACACTTGTCACCCTCTCCCCAAGTTGCACAAGTAATTACTAATTTTATTTTAGTTACAAAGTCAATTTCCCTCACATTCCCCAATCTATTCCTAAAATCATTTTTAGTTGTCTCTTTATTCCCCAGATTCTCATTAATGAGTGTCTCTTAACTAGATCTTACTTAGAGTTTGATTAGGAGTCTTCTTCTAGTTACACTAGTGGTAGCTAAACTCTAGATACCATCCTAGGTGTACACCTATTCTCTCATCTTTTATTTCATTCTTATTTTAAATTCTCTTTTATTAATTTCATGCACACATGTGCATTATATCTTATTTTGTTTTATTTTCTCATTATTTTAACTCTTAAATTGATTTATCTCTTTACTTTTAATTTACTTTATAAATTTTATTTACTCCCCTAACTAAACTTAGACTTAGGCTTAGTATTTGAAATATTCTTTGACTATTATTGGGATTTATAATTAATAGTTTCACTCTTAAACTAGTTATTTAAATCCGACAAGGTTTAATGATTTTCAAAGTTTTCTATGCCACCTAGATTTATTGACTCGAGTTTTTAATTACGCGACGTGAACTTCAAGACACACCTCTGTTCTCCAAGGGTGCCACTCACCTTTGAGTGGTTTTGGTAGTTTTTTCAACCCTTGGAGTCAACACTCCACTCGATCGACCTTATGAGAGACTAAGGACTTTTAAGGAATAAGAAGTCTGCCTTATTGTGTGCCCCTTAGAAATATTCATCAGTGAATGTCTCAGTCCACCCTATCAAAGTAGGTAATCGTT
This sequence comes from Picea glauca, assembly GCA_000966675.3. Classification (NCBI taxonomy): domain Eukaryota; kingdom Viridiplantae; phylum Streptophyta; class Pinopsida; order Pinales; family Pinaceae; genus Picea; species Picea glauca. Next base: position 1,164,711 of record JZKD02S2236112.1, read on the forward strand.
AGCCTACAATTCGAGCCACAAAGAGAGTGCTAGTAGGTTGTGACGGGGACTCTACCACACCTCTCTCTAAATTTATGGTTTTTGTGCATCGCCCCTTTACTCCTTGTGTGAGTCATATTAGCAAGCATTGTCAGCCTACATCCATTGACAGAACATTGTCAATGATCCATATATATAATCATACTATAACCAATCACATGTCACATATGCGTAAAATGAAATACTCCAACAAAATGTAATCCACTCCCTGACTCAATCCAGAGTCCAAGGAGGTCCATTGATGCCATCAACATCCATAATTTGTCACATGTTATTCACACTTAGGTAAACTCGTCAAAGGCCTCTATTAATACATATATATCAAAACAATAAGTTACACCACATCATCATCATCATCATGTATAATCCATAATCGAAAAAAAATCACCATGTACCATAATTGGATCACTTGCACACAAGTGTCCTCAAAGAATAAGTCGATAAAAGTGTGCTCAGTAGAGTGGGATGTTACATACATCCCCTCTTGTTTTAAACTTTGTTTTGAAGTTGTACAGTATATAAATGAAAGCAAATAAAAGTATCTGACATAGATCTATATGTCTAATATATCAAACAAGTAAGGAAATCGTTGACGCATAACATATGTGTCCTCCTAGGTAGCAGAGTATGGACTATAATTGTACCATTGGACCTTCACCTGATCGACTATTCAATGTCATAGTTGTCGAGTTTGATGGCCCATAATGCGTATTGGCTCCACTGTAAGAGAACCCTCGTCCGACACCTGCAAAAATCTCATGTCAATCACATGTCTAGGATCACTAACATAATGTCTCAAAAAAGATAGATGAAATATATCGTGCAAACACCTCAAAGAATTAGGCAAGGCAAGTCGATAAGACACAGGTCATTTCTTTTCTACAAATTCGAAATATCCCACTGTTATAGGATAAATCGGTAAATGCGGACATAAACTAATCTCCCTAAATCCACCTGGATATAGAACAAAATAGGACAGGACATGACCCTTTCCCTAAGTTACAATCATTGATCTAAGTATCAAAGAAGGAATCTCTTCCTTATATCTTTGTTGTACCCGCTTCGCTTCGGTTCTCTTGTGAGACCAAATCTGCAATGACACAAACCAACCGAAGTGAAAGAAACTATGATAGATTTAATGAAAACTTAAACATATGATCAAGGAGTCATATAATAAAATAAGAATAATTTTATGGGAAAGAAACATGTCACTGTATTATATTGAATTAAAGTAGAAGATAGAACCGAAATGCCTTGATGTCGCAAGTTCCCTTTTAGTGGTCCTTCGTTCTAACACACACATATACTTGTTCTGAGATTTGTATTAAGATGATCTTCAAAAGATTGATCGGAAAATGTAGACCTCAAGTATCAACTAAAATAATATTCTTCACAGAATCTCCAGCCTATTCTTCCAGCAATCCTTTGATCAACTTTTGTTAACTGTGCTTAACCGTTTCCATGAGAATCCCATTATTATATAGGAGAATCTGAAGTGGTTAAAGGGATGAGGATTATCCCACAAGATCAGATCAGTTAGTAGGATCGTAACCATATAGACACCAGCTCACATTCTAGAAGATTCCCCTTCTATAAACTTATTGAACCTCTTTCCTTTTTTGTCTTTCAAATGCCGCCGCACCTTTCCTACATAGCAACCTGCAAAAATCCCATAGGCTAGCTATAGAGTAGCCTGCGGAAATCATGGATTTACGCATTGTACACTATGGGTAGCCTACGACATCCTTCTAAAAAGTAGTCTTGCAGGGGAGGAAAGCAGTCACTTTCATCAAGGAAAAGATGATTTTGAGGTCTTGATTACATTCTTGTAAAGTCATCATCAGATGACCAAAATAATGTGTAACATAATTCTCCCCAAAGTATGATGTGGGAACTTGTGATGACCGAAATACTTTGTAAAATACGTGTGTGTGTCTGTCGAGAACAAAGAACACACCAATCAGGAACTTGAAAACAAACAAGCATCTGCACAATACGATACCATATCTGAAGTAGGAATTCTCATGTTCAGACTACAAATTATTGAACTCATAAGTGTAAGTCATGGACACTAATAATACACTGTGGATCCATGTCATAAAAATGTTAGATAGCCACCAAGAATACACTATGGATCTATGTATGAGAAAAATTTGGATGCAACCATAGCCACGAGACATATAAAGTGGATCTATGTGTCAATACAAATCATCAATATTTCATCGCAACCTAGACCATAAATGATGAGATACATGGTCTTCAAACCCATCATCTATAAGTACAAATCTAGCCATGTGATTACAGGTGTTGGATTCGAACATGGTCAGAAACTGCTTGATTATCGGTTATCAATCAAAACCATTAACAAGCATGTGGGAAATCACCATTGATGGCAATGACTCCCAAGGTACTATAGTAAAATCCAATGAATGTTAATAAATGAGCTGAAGTCGAACATTCGATGGAATTTTTTGATCAGGAACCAATGATGTGAATCCGCTGTCAAGAGCAAAGAAACCTACCATTGGGGCATGTAGGCTCTAAGGTATGAAACGATTTCTAAGTCTCATCCCTCGATAATGAGTTGAATTCGACATAAAGAGACTCATCACAGGAGGGCCTTTATGTATCCCCCATCAATGACACGAAATAAGTAACAGATTTAGGATAGAGTAAAACATGAATATGATTTGAAATTAACACACGGAAGGCCGACATGGTAGGAATTGACAATTGTAGATGGCCGACTCAAGAGAGGGATTATTCGAACTTCTCTTGAACATATGGATGACACGACGACAGTATTGGTAGCATTGACTCAAAGACGACCCAAGATGTAAACTTGCAGAAAGTCAAAAGAGAGACAAATGGATTTCCCAACCCAGATTCAAATGATGAAAAGGGCGTGTCATGTTTAGGAGCGACTAGCACTACCACTGACACGGATACAGAAACACATTTCTTTCCCAAATTTCCCCCCACCATTTTTGGCAAGCACCTCTTTCTTATTACACAAGATTGAGAAGGATAACATATGCTTGTAATGTAAACTCATCCTTCGGACAAGTCCTTTGGAGTATTTTTAACGAACCCTAAGAAGGAGTGGTTCGGTCCCATGTGGGTATTTTGATGTTTATTTAACGATTCCAAAGATAGAAAATTTGGGGTTTTTTTATGTTTATAGAGTCTGAAAAACACTTAAAGAGAACCCTCTCAGTTCCTTTTTCATAAAATAGCTTGACAAGACCAAAAAAGTAATAAACTATCGCCCATCAAACATTTTATTCAAATACTTCTACGAGCGTGAATAGAACAAGGTCGCTCGGCAATATTTTCATTTTTATGGTGTGTGAAAAGAGCTTAAATGATACTCCGTGTGTGTCGTTTTTTGTGTTACCATGACGAGTATGAAAAGACGACAAAAGTATACTCGGTTGCGTTCTCATAAATTTTTGAGCACGAGAACGAATGAAGAGTGAACTTGAGGTTTTAAAAAAACACTAGAAAGTATTGATATGTGTAACAAAGAGAAACCAAATTATGGAACAAACATCCATACTTTGTTAATTAGAACCCTAGTCTTCTTCCTGCAAGAAACAAGACACTCACGAGACTATTAGACTTGAGGTTTTATATCCAAATTCATTTATATAATATAAAATATTATGAAAAAAGGTAAAAACTGAAATAAATAAGAGTAAGAGTTCCTTTTACCATTTCATTTGCATTTGGTCAGGAACTTGTCTAAAAAACCCCTTTTCACCCCTTAATTCATCTATCGATTGTGAGGAGCACAACCAAGCATTTGGCGAATGGTCTCCATCAGGATGGTAAGCTCTTCATCCTCTTCCTTTTGAATGGACTGAATTTTGTTTTTAGTGGTTAAAAGATGTTTTTTGGGTGAGTTTTTCGGCTAATAGGGGTGCGTTGGGGCCATCGCAGGTGACTAGTATTGGGCCCTGCAGAAATTAATGATTTTCGCAGGCGTCCAATGGCTCACCAGTGGAAATACTGCACTGTAACTGAAGCCCGATTGTGGCGGCCAAAAGACCAAAAATAAATGCATCCATTGGACCAAAAAGAATTCAAAAAATGATGATTAAAGTTGTTAACTGTCTTCTCTCATCTCCATGCAAGTGTTTGATTGCCAAAATGTTGGAGTCGATAGAACGAGAGAATGAGGATGATGACTTCATGGATTTGAATGATCTAGGCACCGTTAATTCTCTTTGACAGTGTGGATTTTTAAAGTTCTTCAAGATCGAGGGCATGAGAGCTTAACTGAGACTATTAGAGAAATTGGTCCAGATGTGGGACGTGAACCAACAAGTGTTTCATGCGGGTTTTCATGTTCTCTCCTTGGACATTGAAGATATTTACTTTTTGATGGGGCTATCCCGTCATGGGGCACATCTGACCCTAATAGGGGGTCGATGCAGTGGTTTGTCAATGAGAAAGTACATCCGTTGACATTGTGAACCTGAGGCAGAGAGGCGCAAAGGTAAAGTGGCCATCAGAGGAGTTCAGGATCAGACTCTCAAAACCATTCTCTTTACTATCGCATGGATGGTGGGAAGTTCTTCATCGCACATGGCCCTCCAGAGTTATTTTCAATACGCCATTGAATGTACAGAACCTCGGGTGTTCAATTGGTGTGACAGTGTGCTCTGCAGTATGAAGACACAACTCACTAAAACAAGAATGGAGACCTAAAGAATTTCTGGTATGGGTCCATTTTGGTGTCTTTCTTCTTAGAAATATTCTCTCATTTGTAGCTGCAGGTAGAGTGGGGAATATCATCTCCACAAGACCCAAGAATGAAATGGTGGTGCAACCTTATGGCGTGACATGTAGTCGACCCCATTGTCAATTACAATGATGCATTTTTTGACTGGTTAAGGCCCCAAATTTTGATGATCGATGATTATGCGTATGTCAGCCTGTATTTTCTAGGCGATCCCAACTTGGTTCTCCCTGAGGGATTTCAGTGGGGAATCTAGGTAATAAAGAAACTTTGTTCTTTATAGTGTTTTTGTGGATTTTTTTAGGATATAAGATGTTTTTTTTGTGTGTGTTTTCGATCTAAAGACTAATAAAAAAATTTTGAGCATGTAGATGTAGGGCCACACCATCTTTCAAGCACATCTCTGATCCAGAGACGAGGAGAGACGGGTGTAGTAGTTAGGTGGGATGCTGATGACTATGAGGAAATGGAGCAGAACCTAGAGGATCTAACAATAGGCATTCTTGACATCTCGATCAAGGATATCCTGAGGCGTTATCAATGTCATATTGTAGGCGTGTCTGGCTCACTTAGATGGTTACTTATTAGGGTGGCACGAGCAGTAGTATGCTACCATGAGTAGCATTCATGATGCTATTTTGTAGAAGCCATGGGCTTCATATTTTGATATTTTGGTCCTTGGATGGAAAACAATTTTGTAAAACATTTTATCGTTATATATATACATGAGGCTTCTACCGACTTACTTTTCTTCTATATACAATGTGTAATGTGTGATTGGATTTATAAATGTCTCAAATGTTTGTCTAACACATAATTAGCTAGAGCATTAGTTAATGTATTTAGACATATAGGAATGTGTTGATATTCAATATAATCAAAATAACGTTCCAAGAGGATAATTCCTTGATATACCCATAACAAAGTAGGACTTCAGATAGTATAGACATTATTTAACTGGAGCACTACTAGCTACGAATCAAGTTGTAGAATGAAGCGATGAATCCCAAGTGAAATAGCATCGGTTAATAATTTTTTGACTGTGTTATATTCCATGATATTATTTGTTGCACGACCGAGGAAAACACCTTGTAGACTGATAAGTTCATTGGTAGGTTCATAGATTTCCCAAGCAGCAGAAACTAGGTCCTGAGTGCTATGGCTAGCACCATTAGCAAATCCAATATAGGGTAGTGAGGACACCGACACTTGGAAACCAAGCACAACGCAAGGTAAGTAGTTGGGGGTGGAAACCAAATAACGAAAATCACACAAGAGTATGGTATAGTAAAAGTACAAGCACTCATGTAGAGATAGTCTAAGCATAGTAATTCTTCAAGTAAAGCCCATTTTTGGGTTCGCTCAAAGGAATGCCATCATAATCTACTAACTCGTAAGCTCCCATCTCTAACACTCATTTGACGATATATGGACCATGCCACATAGCTTTGAATTTTCCGCCTCCTAGTATATCATGATCTTGATCATAGAGGAGAACTATATCTCCCTCAGAGAAAACATGTGGCTTGACATGTTTTTCATATTGGGATTTTACGTGTTTCTTCTAGGTTTGAATAACTAGGGTGGCATCACGACAGGTCTCATCTAATTGCATAAGATACAATAGACGTTCTTCTTTGGTAGAGGTGTTTGGGAGAATTTCAACGAATATCTTCAAATATGGTATTTCACATTCACTCGAGAGAATGACTTCAATGTCGTAGACTAGTTGAAAGGGGGTAAATCCCATAGCAGACTTCACAGATGTCTGATAGGCCCATAATGTTGAAAAAAACATTATGTTCCAATTGGTCTTATGGATTCCTATTATCCGATGAAGCATAGTGATAAGGATTTTATTTATTGCTTCAATTTGGTCGTTAGACTATGGATAGTAGGGGGTTGGGTTTTCATGCCGAAGACCCAACTTGTCGGTAAGTTAATACATCATAAATTTTTGAAAATGGATACCGTGATCAGTAACGATAGCTTGTGGGATCCTGAATCAAGTAATAATATGATTAAATATGAAAAGGGTTTCACATTTCCCAGTATTGTCGAAAGTAGGAATCGCCTCAACCCATTTTGTGAAATAATCCATGGCTACGATAATGTATACATGCCCCCTGACCGAGTGAGGGTTACATGTCATGAAATTGATACCCCATTTTTTGAAAGGTCTAATGGAAACTACAAGGTGTAAGGGAGAGGGATGTGATCTTATCTTATTATTGTATGTTTGGTAAGCATGGCGTTTTTGGATGGTGGTAGTACAATCCTTAAATAAAGAAGGCCAAAAATACCCTTCTCATAAGATCTTTTGGGCAGTAGCATACCCAAACATGTGACCACCACATGCTCCAGAATGGCAGTCATTCAATGATTTCTCATCCTCATCATAGTTGAGACATCATCAAAAAACAGAGTCAACCCCACGGCAATAAAGAGTGTCACTGAGGATGATATATTGACGAGCTTGATATCATATATGGTGATGGTCAGTGCTAGATAGATTGGGGAAGAAATTTTGAGTCTGGATATATATAATGATATCTCCTTACAAAAGGTCATTGGAACTGATCAGAAAAAGATATTCATCAGGTAAAGAATCTTCTGATACATTTTCTGTCTCAGTGCAGGGAAGGTCACACATCAGTTCGACAAACACCCAAGATTTCTTAGACTTAGTGTGATTGAATTCTAAGTCAAAATCTTGGATAATCACTATCCATTTAGAATACTTTCCCCCTAGAAATTGGCATGTAAGAAAGTGTTGCATGGGGTTGCAATCAGAAATTACAGTGGTTTTGTGTAATAGGATGTAGTGAAAGAAACATTGGACAGCTTGTACAGTGGCCAGGGCTAGTTTTTCAACATGAAAATATTTGGTTTTTGTGGTTGTGAGACTCTAAATCAAATAATAGATGACATTCTCATTGTGTGAATCATATTCTTGGACTATAACCATGGAAATTGTAGAGTCCAAAGCAACGAGATAAAGGAAGTAATCTCAACTATAATCGGGTGGGAAAAGTAATGGGGTACAGGTTAAATTCAGTTTCAAAGCTTCAAAATATTTGTTGGCAGTGGAATCCCATACGAACTCAAAACCTTTCTTTAGTAGTCGATTAAATCCGAGCGTTAATTGAGCATAGTTTGGGATGAAATGACGTAAAATATTTTCCTTCCCTTGCAAACTTTGAAGCTGGTGAAGTGAAGAAGGAGGAGGGAGATTGAGGATTTCCTCGACCTTCAAAGGATCAACCCTGATCCCCTTGCGTGAAACGATACAACCTAGAAGTTGGTCGGACTCCACACATAAAACACATTTCTGTGGGTTTAAGCGTATACGATAGAACCGACAATGAAGGAAACTGGCTCGGAGGTGTGTCAGATGGTCACTACGATGCATGGAATGTGCTGGTAGGTCATCTAGATATGGTTGTACAATGTTCTTAAGGTCATGAAAATCATAATACATGGCACATTGAAAAGTCGCACTGGCATTCTTTAAACTGAAGGGTAGTTTCTGGTAGGAAAAGGTTCCTCAAGGACAAATAAAAGTGGTTTTGTGTTAATCTACGGGAAAGACTTTTGATTTGATTATAGTCATAGAAACCATACATTAAAGAGAATGTTTCACTCCCAGTGCAATCGTCGATGGTCTGGTCAACGAAGGGTGTGGGAAAGATGTCCTTAGGACAAGATTGATTGATATCCCTATAATCGACGCAAACACGGATCGTACGTTGTTTATTTTTAACCATAACGAGATTGGATACCCAATCGGTTAAAGCCACAGGATAAATAAATCCATCTTTAAGAAGTTTTTCGACTTGAAGCTTAATAGGAGCTACTTTACGGGGGTGGACCAGAAAAAGTCTCTACCAGATGGGTCTAGTACCCAAGTACGTCTTAATTTCATGTACAACAATATCACAGTCAATACCCGACATTTCTTCATATCTCCAAGTGAAGATGTCACAAAACTCTTGGAAAAGTGATTTATATGCGACAACCTCATCAGTGGAGCATGAAGCTCCAATGTGAATATTTTCAACAACTCCAGGTTTAATAAATATGTCGAGGGGGATGTTGGGAAAAATATTATTTAAGTTCCCTTCATATAACACATCATGTGATGACTCGGGAACAAAGGAAATGAAAACAATGGTCGATGGAGTCTAGATCCGTTGGTAACCCTTGATGGTGTGTTTTTCGAGGAAGAGAATGGAACAATGATGTACATCATCCCAAGGGGTGTCTTCCATCAACATAACTGATATAATCATCTCGTCCGTAAAACAAATAACGTCGAATGGGTTAGGAGACGAATCATCGAGAGAGAGGGAAGAAGGGGTTGTTGATTGAATGGTTTGATAGGAATATTCAATTGGACTTAAAGGCATTTGGTTTACACAGTGAGGATAATCACAAGGTTCGGGTATTACCCACGGGTCAGAAGATGTGTGAGTTTTGCGAATGGAGGTGGAAATCATGTTGATCGAGGCAAACAAAGGAGGTGGAGCATTGGGAGGTGGGATTGGGAACATACCCATCAGATTCGAATCTTTAAGTAGGCCCACACCGACGTTATCATACCCAGGCGGTGTCTTGGTGATAAAAGGTACGTTGCTAGTATGGGTGTCAGAGTTGAAAAAGGCTAGTTGGTCAACAGTAATGAACTTTCCCCTATGTGGAAAATGTAAAACACGGAAAATGGTAGACACAATGGTGCACATTGCATCAATCCAGCTACAACCATGTAAGAGGTTATAATCAAGAGGTGCATCAAAAGCCTCAACTTCAACATTTACCGATTTGACTTCCAACGTAATAGACAAGGAAGGAAGTACACCGTAGGGCTTAAAGCCAGAGCCATTGAAGTCTTTAAGAATCTTATATGATTTTGTAAGAGGAGAGTCGATGGCCTTCCAACAAGCAACATACATCACACACGTGGAGGCACCCTCATCAATAACAATCCTACAGATGTTCTTGTTGGAGACAACAACTTGTATTTGAAATGCTAGTTGAGGGGGGAGTCTCGGAATGTGATCTTTCAGGTAAAAAATTATCAAATTTGTATCCATATGATCAATTCCACCGATAGCCTTTAGTAGTGCCTTCCATTGAGCAGGGAAACTTTGAAAGACTTCAAGAGCCAACATTGCATAAGGTGTGTGTGCCATATCTTCTACAATATTGTAGTTCTGAGCAGCATGTGCATGAGGTTTGAAGGAGGACTTTCAAACAAGACCCTTTGGGGGAGGGCGAAGAAATGTATCGAGACTCGGTCATTCGAGATGAAGAGGACCATTGGGAGGTGAAGTTGGGGTAGGTTGTTGAACCAATGAACGTGGTATATCATCAACCTTCTCCTTTGAGCAAGAGTAATCTTTGTCCTGAGTGGTAAGTGTGACATCATTATTTCTAGAATCACCAGTAGACATGAGTACATAAGAAGTAGTGGAGGGAGAGGGTTGGTCATGGATGACCAATTGGGCCTGCTATTGAGAAGGGAAAGGTTGAGACAAAATAGCAGGTGTGGGAGGTTTCACAGTCCCTTGGAGGAACTTAGTTACCTCGACCCGTCTCGGACAATCTTTCATATAGTGATCATCACCACAGGTAAGGCAAGGGTATCGAGGTTTGTGCTTATTCCTATCATCGACAGGTTGGGTTTTGGCTTTCTCAGACTGTAGGTTAGTTTTATCCTCCTTATTCTTACCCTTCCCTTTTTTAGATTTATTCTGTCTGGCAGGGGTAGATTGAATAGAGTTAACCTCAAAGGTTTTGATGGTGGGAGGAGTAGGAGACAGATCATTTTGAACATTATAAACATTAGACTTGGGGTTGGTGGGAGAGGCTTCTGTATTTTGAGATTGATCATGGAAAGTGCCAATCACACCATCCACCACATGAGAAGTAGTAGGGGTAGTTGAGGTAGTAGTAGTAGATGGGTGAGGTGCATTAGGGAGTAAGTCGTAAAGAGTACCCATTTGTGAATAAATGAAATCGAGGTACTGAGCGCGGTTGATAGCTTGTTCTTCAATGACAACTCCATCCATGGAAATATCACGAGAAACTTCATTCATGAATGATTTCGTGAACCACTCTACCAATAACTGATGGGGAAGATCGAGTTTTATCAAACATCGTCTTTGTCTCGACTCATGAATGTGATCAGAGATGTGAGTGGCCTTTGTTTGCTTGAAGGAACTCAGGATCTTAGTTATTGTTTTATAACAAATCGGTAATTGGTAGTGTGTAAGGAAATCCATGGTTAGGGTATACCTCGTGGTAGTTCTATATACCACTTTGCAGCTAAACCCGTGAGATTTCGTTGGAAGATTCATAACCGAATGGAATCATCCATCAAAGAGTTGGATGAACAAAAAATGTGGAAAGCCATGACATGGTTGTTCGGATCCTCTCTCGGTTTACCATAAAATTTTGGGATGTTAGACGGTAATTTGGTCGGTATAACAGGCTAGTGGGGAGAATGTAGGATATGATCATTCAAGATTCTAGACAGATCAAGTAGTTCCAAAGTGGATAAAAAGGGTAATTGTCTATTCACCAGAGAATACTAGTGACTTTGGGGAGGGAGTCTCGTTGGTATACCAGTAGGACCATAAGCAGTCTGTATGTGATGCGAAGGTCCTAATAGATTCGGACGTGTGTGTGAAGGCATGTAGCCCATAGGGTTGTACTGATTGGGGATGTTCCCTTGCGGGGGGACACTAGGTTGAATGTTCGAACCCCAAATGGGATTGGAAGAACCGAGGTATGACTGGCCCGAACTAGTGGGTAAAAAAGAGATAACTTGAGTTTGTTGCCCCCAAGATCATTGTGGATTTCCTTGAATAAGAATATTCCAATATTGGGCTAGTGATCCGGGGATGTTTTTTCCATATTGTGGATTATATCCTCCAAGCGGGGGCTATCCCCCAGGCAAGGATGATGCCCCAATTTGGGTTTGACCCCCAAATTGATTTTTCCCCCATGGGTTATACTATCCCCCAATATGAATCTAATAACCAGAAGTGAATAACGGATTAGAACTTCCAAAGGTGGTAGATCCACTGGGTCTAAATCCTCCTATAAAATGTGGATAAGACCCTCTGGAGAGGAACTGGGATGGTGTCGAAATGGAACCGGAAGCAACATTATACCTAAGAGGAGTAAAGACTTCAGAAGCTCCAAATGGGACTTGGGTAGGAATGGGGATAAAAACATTCAAAGAATTATACCCAAGAGGGAGTGACAGGATTTGTCTAGACGAAAGTGGTGTGCCAATAGGAGGTCGGCTAGACACCGTATTCCTGGTGGGAATAATCGTAGTGTTTGGGACCATTGTGGAATGGGCCTGCTGAAGAGGGATAGTTGAGCTAGGACCAACCTATGAACCAACAAAGAAATAGAAAGTTGTACTGTTAAAGTGATCTAAAGGTGTCATAAATGTAGTAGATGTCTCAAGTGGTTCAGAAACGATAGGTATTTCAGCTTCTGCCTTTGAGACGGGAGGGTTCCGCCTAGAATTCAGAGTTTGAGATATGTCAGTGGTCCAAAAAGGATCCTCATTTTCGAGGCCGGAAAGGATTCCATTTGGTATTCCAGAAGAGTCAAAAACAAGTTCTCTGGATGAGTTCAGTTGGAGAATACATCTCTCGTATCTAGGAGGTAAGCGAAAAGCATCCAAAGAATCAGAAACAATTCAAAAACTTTCTAAAGAGTCAGTTCTCTCCGCTTGTGAAGGTATGTGATCTTGGATCTCACTTTGTTGAGGAGATTCCTCTGGTGGATTAGGAATAAAGGGTTGAGAAACTTTTGTATCTTTTGGAGGTATTATGCATTCTACGTGAATGGCATGGAGGGTCAATGTTAGTCGAACCAAAAATTTTACGGAAAAAATCTATGGCCAATTATGTAAACAAACAACACTCGCTAGTATAATCTAAGAATCAAAACCAAGAAAACAAAAACTTCTTATTCTGAAGTCACTAGTTGGTGATGAAATCCAACATCGCGAAGTCAAGACAACAAGGGGTTAGGCTAGGGTGGAAAAGTTACGTTGACGACCTGCATAATGGACTTACACCCTAGTGCAAGATCCCACACATAATCATGGGTATACCCTCAAAGGAGCCTGAGTGAGTTTGACCAACGTCGATTCCAGGTATCATGAATACTTTCCCCTCCACAATCACCTCGTGTAAGACCCTAAGAAGATAGGCAACTAAGGCTACCAAAAACAACAATGATGCCTAGGGAGACAGTCGACAGTCCTATCCACACGCAAGGGCAGGGTATCAAGCCCGAAATCAACTTGAGAGGCTTCCACTCATCATTGTGGGTATACCTTCAAGATACCCCCATAATATGTGCAATCTCTACACTGATATCAAGAAAGCAGGGTGAGTAACTCTGCCAATATCAATGCGACCTCGGGTTTGACCCTTGTGTGAGAAGGTCTTCCGAGGAAAAAATGTTGCTAATGGAATTTAATACTCCCTATCACAAGATTCTATTGTGTTTTTTTTGTTTTGGAGAGTTTATTTCACCACCTATTCCAAATCTCTATCCTAGCTAATATTGGTGTAAAAGAGCCCTAGAAAAGATTACTAATTAAGTTTTAGATTTTCACAATATTTTTAAAGGTTGTTCTTACTCAAGAGGGAGACAAGAATGAAACCTATGTTCTATAAGACCTTGACCCAACAATATGTAAATAGAAATGAATGATGAAAATTTCCGTTCAATGAATTCTATCTATAGTAGGGAGAAGGTGTTTCTCGAATGATGTAAGATACAAAATATACTTCCTTTTTCTTTAAATGAACACAATTTAAAACAACCAATAAACAATGAAGTTCTTCAATGTTCTCTTCTCTTAAATGCAATAAATGTTCTTATTTATGATTATTTAAAAGAATGGATAACTTCAAATTCTTCCTTTCGAAGACCAGACCAAGGGCATGACAGAGAAAGGACAAGTATTCCAAGAAAATTTATACCTTAAACAAACACCCAAATCAAACTTTCAATGAAGATAAAAGTAAAAATGACGAGAAAGTATTTCCCCAAATGAAAATTAAGAAATAACCTCTCAATCGTCAAGTAATCCAAAATATGTAATCAATCCAAAACTTCAAATCCAATCCAAGATTTTTAATCGAACAAGCACTCAGATACAAGCTTAGAGATTATACCCTTGTTAAAAATAAAAAAAAAGAAAACTAGAAAATGACTAGGAGAGGTGTTCAATATTTGAAAACCAATCAACATCGTGTTAAGCATAAGAAAACAATCAAACACTGGCTAAAAAATTCCCCCCCAGCTTACTAAAGAAAAAAACTGGGCATCAACAGAGGCCAAAATCCCACTCAAAAATTTCACAGACGTCATCGCAGGCTAATAGCAAATTACAATGTGAAAATCTAGAGTTTTCGCAGGCCCGAAACACATAGGGTGTGGAATGTACACACTGAAAAAAATAGCTAGGGTGCATAAATCAAAGGTTTCTATAGGCTAGGTATAGGGTGCAGTGCAGACACATATGAAAATCAAGAAATTCTGAGAAAAAAGTAAAAAATCTCAGTGAACATTCAAACTCAGAGAGTCTGAATGGATCTCCTACAAACTCAAAGACTGAATTCGGATAAAAAAGAGTAGGAAAAAACAAATGGACAAAAAAAACCCACAATCAAGCCGTATCCTCAGTGGATCCGCCAATTTTGTTATAGGATAAATCGGTAAATGTAGACATAAATTGATCTCCCTAGATCCACATGGATCTAGAACAAAATAGGATAGGACATGATGCTTTCCCTAAGTTACAATCATTGATCTAAGTGTCAAAAAAGGAATTGATGACTTACCTTTGAGATCACTTCCTTATATCTTTTTTGTTCTCGCTTCGCTCCAGTGCTCTTGTGAGACCAAATCTGCAATGACACAAACCAACCAAAGTGAAAGCAACTATGATAGATTCAATGAAAACTTAAACATATGATCAAGGAGTCATGTAATAAAATAAGAATAATTTTATGGGAAAGAAACATGTCACTGTATTATATTGAATAAAAGTAGAAGATACAACCGAAATGCCTTGATGTCACAAGTTCCATTTTAGTGTTCCTTCATTCCAACACACACATATACTTGTTCTGAGATTCGCATGAAGATGATTTTCAAAAGCTTGATGGGAAAATGTAGACCTCAAGTATCAACTAAAATAAAATTCTTCACACAATGTCCAACCTATTCTTCCAATAATCCTTTGCTCAACTTTCCTTAACCATGCTTAACCTTTTCCATGAGAAACCCATTATTATATAGGAGAATCTGAAGTGGTTAAAGCGATGAGGATGATCCCACCAGATCAGAGAAGTATGTAGGATCGTAAACATATGGACGCCACCTCACATTCCATAATATTCCCCTTCTAGAAACTTCTTGAACCTCTTTCCTCTTTTGGCTTTCAAATGTTGTTGCACCCTGCCTACATAGCAACCTGTAGAAATCCCAGAGGCCAGCTATAGAGCAGCCTGCGGAAATCATGGATTTCTACACTGTACATTATGGTTAGCCTATGATGTCCTTCTAAAAAGTAGTCTTTCATGGGAGGAAATCAGTCAATTTTCTCAGGCAAAAGATGATTTTGAGGTCTTGATTACATGCTTGTAAAGTCATCATCAAAGTGAAAAAAATAATGTGTAACACCCACAAACCTAGGAGAGAGCTTAGAACCCTTTCCAACTTGATCAAACTCTTGTGTAGTTTTACCCGCAAGAAAACTCGGTCACCAAATTCATAACTGTGGTCAATGTTATGCGCATCGGCATAACTCTTCTCTCGATCTTGTGCTTCTTTAATCCTTTGCCTTATCGATTTCATTTTTTCTTCCATTTATTGAATCAATTTTGGTCCTACTAGGACCCTATCCTCAGAACGATCCCAACTTAATGGCATCTGATATGGTTTCCCCTAAATAAACTCAAATGGTGCCATCTTAATGGTACTCTCATAGTTTTCTTTTGTATGCAAACTCTAACAGTTATATACATATGCAACATATCCTCCAAAATTTGGTTTGTTATTTTTGTTTGTCTGTCTTTCTCGGGTTGATATGTTGTACTAAAGTTCAATTGTGTTCCCAAAGACTCTTGGAAACTGGTCCAAATTCATCTTGTAAACACCAATCCTCGATCAGATATGATCCTTCTTAGTACATCGTGTAATCTCACAACCTGACTGAAAAAAACTCTAGCTATGTCTCGTGCCTGATACGTCGTACGTATATGGATAAAGTGTGCACTCTTCGTTCGAGTCTCAACTACCATGAAAATTGATTCATGTATCCTTTCTGTCAGTGGAAAATAAACAATAAATTATATCAAAATGACTTCCCATTTTGATTATGAAATAACATGTGCCTGTAATAATCCTTTCAGATGTCTATGTTCAACTTTCACTTGCTGACATTCTAGATATATCACCACATAACTAAGTATGTCTTATTCCATTCCCTTCTAGAAGAATAAAGTCTTAAGGTATGCCTTCATCTTCGTAACTCCCAGATGAGCCATATACACTACTCGATGCACTTCACTTAGGATCGAACTTATTAATTTTTCATTAGGCGGTATGTAAATTATGTTGTTATATCTCAACAATCTGTCATAGTACAATGTATATCCCTCAAACTTCAGTACCATCATGGTATCTTGTTCTATATTTTCCTTAACCTCTTTATATCAATCATCATCAATCTGTATAGTAAGAATATTTTCTCGAAGATTCATCTTTAGTGGTGTTACTTAAAATATGTGTGGTCTTTGGCTCAACACATTTACCATTATGTTCATTGTTACCTTAATGTAATTAATATCAAAGTTGTATTCTCTAAGTAATTATGACCAATGCATTTGTCGTGCGTTCAAGTCACTATGTCTAAATATATGTTGCAATCTGATGTAGACTCCCCTTCTCTCCTAAGGGTTGCGCGACCTCCCAGTCTAGGATGGATCAAGAAACTAAGTCTGACTGACTCTCTAGGTCTCTGCTATACCCCAAACCCACTTTCAAAGGTAATTTCTCCAAAGACACGGGTCATGTGAGACCTGTGAGCCCTCTCCTCAACGTTTTTTAGACATCAACGCCAAACGGGTGCTAGCTCTTCTCTGGCTAAGCCCTTTCTTTTTCTTGACCACGACTATGACCACTTACCTAATCAAAAGGTGCATCAAAAATTTTCATATAGGGTCTTTGCATGTGAGCCAACCCGACTCCCAAAATGTTGATATTTTGGAGTGTGCCAAATCAATGGTCCACAATCCTCGTGATCCAATGGTTCTGATCTCCTTTTCGCATATTGAGACTTCACGTTTTGCAAAGTTGGAGGACCGCTCACCTCCCTCTTCTGATATATGACCTCCCGATATCTCTTTAGGCAACCAATGGTCCAGATCTATCCTTGATACGATGGCTCAAATCAAATTGTGAACTCAGACTTCGTGAGTTCCCATAACTCCTACGTCTGATTTCTTGAGTTGTGAACTCCCGATGAGACCAGATCTACGGTTCAACTCCCTCCTCCAATAAACAACTGTGATCAAATCACAATTTCTCGATTCACAAGTTCTTATAACTCTGTCTTTGACTTCTCTGTTTTGTGATTCAGCGAAATCATGATCTCTCTCCACATGTCCCCCTTGATGGACGGTTCCGATGATTTCAGAATTTCATAACCCCGCTCCTCCTGTGTACTTTCAAAGCTTATCGCTAGTGATCTTTACCTTGATCAAGAGGCTACGATTCCCTTGCACGGAGTTCAAATGACTAATATATTTCCCCCTCTATCCTTTCTCTTTTTTTTTTGGACACTGACCCGATGGTCAAGATATTCCCCCCTGAGCTTATGCTTTCTTCAAACTTAAAAGACTTTCGAAATATTTAAAGGATTTGACCTTTTTCTTCCTGCAAGTCCATTTCTTGCATCTTGTTAACACTTATGGAAAGTGTTATTCCTCCCAAGCTTGGTCTTGTGGAGACTTCTACTTCCCGTGCACTCCTTGCATTTTTATGGATTTCGATATATCAGATCTGAAGTATTTCTCGAAGAGAAAATTCTCTTTCCCTCTTGGAATTCTCCTTTTCTAGTTCTTTGACTTCTTGCAAAGTCCCTTCGGCTCTTAATCGAATCCCAGATCTGTGCACTCCTTGCACCATATCTTTATGCAAGATTAAAATTCTTGTGGATGATTGTGCACACCTTGCACCAATCTCTTTGCACTCCTTGCAAACAGAAATTTTTGTGCTATCACTTTTGAACTTCGGAACTGAGACAAACTTCATCAATGCACTCCTTGTGTTTTGTGTGCACACCTTGCACCACTCTCAATAGAAGAGAAACAATTGAAACTTATCCTAACATTCACAATTCCATCTACTCATAACGAAATTCATGCATTCATTCATGAAATCAAAATAACATAGAATTACAAAACAATGTCCACACCATGCATTGGATCAATTTTCCTCTATTATATTCATAAGTGAAAATGGCTACAACTTTAATAAAAAAAAAAAACTGAAAAAACTCAATCTCCAACTAATTTGCAGCTATCTACCCTGTAGCTATCCACATTTGGGCGTACAAAACCTCTATTTATCTCAAAGGGATCTTAGGGTTTTCCATGGATACTTTTCTACATTACACCCTATCCTATGACTATTTTAGTCCAGTCACATCCCAGAGCCAGAGTGGAAACTCCCACTTCACCCATGATTACTCAAGCATGCCTCAAAATATTTTTTTGGTGCTGAGTTAAGGCATACTTCAAAATGTTTGCTGCAACTTCCAGTGTTGAGGTTCTGTATAGATTCCCAAACGCTGATAGGTCCTGCTCTGCATGCTTGCCATTGATGCTCCTACATCATACTCCCCTTGACAAAAAATCATGGACTCCTTTCCATGAGCTCCTACACCGATTTTCCATGCTTATGGATATCAGTTTCATTTTCCCAACTCACATCTTCTATTGGGTGTCCCTTCCATTTGAACAAATATTTAACATAGGTGTTCCTCCTGGTCTTTTTACCAATCCTCTGATCAACTATCTTCTCCATCTGTGGTTTCTCTGCTACAGGAATTTGTTTCTCCCACTAAATCTTCTCTTGACCTTTTGATCCCTTTGTTTCATATTCCTTGTAAGGATACATGTATGAAACATTGAATATGGGCGATATGCCCACATCATCTGGCAGATCAATCTCATAGGTGTTTTCATCAAACATCCTCAAGGTCTTACATGGTCCTATATTTTTCATTTTTAACTTGTTATATGTTCCCCTAGGGAACCTTTATTTCCTGAGATGTGACAAAATCTGATCTCCTACTTCAAATTGAAGTTCTCTATGATGTTGATCAGCTCTTCATTTGTACTCCTGGTTAGAACTCTGCAACTATCCTCTGATCTAGCTATGGAGATTCTTCATTTATGTAGAAAAATCTTCTACTCCAATGCTCCTGATCTCACTCTGTTCCAAGTCTCTCAACTTAGATACACCCCTGGGTTGCATTCCATACAATATTTGGAATGTTCTCTTTCCAGTGATCCTGTTTGGTTAATCATTGTATGCAAATTCTGCTTGTGGCAGAATCTAATCCCACTGATTATGGTGTTTAGTAACTAGACTCCTCAACAAGTTTTCAAAACTTATTTTTACCACCTCATTCTGTCCATCTGTCTGAGGGTGATAAAATAAGATGAAGGAAAAATCTATCCCCAACTTCTTCGACAGTTTTCTCCAAAAGTGTCTAACAAATTTTATGTCTCTGTCTGAGACAATGCTTCTGTGTAGGTCGTGAAGTCTTACAACTTCCTTGAAAAAAAAAAATTGCAACATGCGTTGCATCACTGGTCTTCTGGCATGGGATAAAGTGTGCCATCTTTGAAAATCTATCCACCACCAAAAATATAGAATCACATCCTCTTTGCTTTCTTGGCAGTCCCATCACAAAATCCATGCTTATTTCATCGCAAGGCCTCTCTGGTATTGGAAATGGTTGATACAATCCAGTGTTCTGTCTTTCACCTTTTGCATGTTAGCAGATTCTACATCTGTTCACAAAATTTATCACTTTTGTTCTCATACCTAGACAATAGAATGAACTTCTCAATTGTGCAAATGTTTTATCATGGTCTAAATGTTCAGCCAATCCTCCACTATGCTTTTCCTTCAAAATGTTATCCCTCGTTGAGCATTTTGGTATGCATAATTGATTTCCTTTGAACAACAATCCCTCTTGAATCATATAATTTTTGCACTGGCTTCTATCTCTTAGCACAGGATTTGCACACGCTTCATATGCTTCCTTGAAATTTGTATCATCACAATACATGTCCTTAAGGTGTTCAAACCCCAAGGTCTTGACCTGAAATTCCTGTAGAATCAAACATTTCATGCTTAATGCATCAACAACCTTGTTAGCATTTCCAACAATATGTTTTATGACAAAAGTAAAATTTTGCATAAACTCAACTCACTTTGCGTGCCTCTGATTCAATTTTTCCTATTTGGCTATGAATTGTAAAGCCTAGTTATCGCTATACAAGACAAATTCCAGTGGGACAAGGTAATTTATCCACTTATTCAAGGATTGAATTATGTCATAAAACTCCTTATCATACATGGAGTATTTTCTCTTGGTCTCATTCAACTTCTTAGTGAAATAGGCAACATGTCTATTATCCTGGCTCAAAACTACTCCAATTGCACCACATCTCACCTTAAATGTCTTTTCAAAATTTGGCAAGACCAAAATTGGTCGTTCTGTTATTTTCTCCTTCGGTATATTGAATCTCCTCTCGGCTTCCTCTATTCATTTAAAAGACTTGTACTTCTTCTTCACTGTATCCATCATTGGCACACAAATTCCACTGAAGTCTCTTATGAGCTTCCTATAGAATCTTGTTAATCCATGGAAGCTCCTTACCTTAAACATACTCTTTAGTGACGACCATTATTTGAGTGCTTTCACCTTTTCTGGATCCATCTTCAGTTCATTAAAAGAGATCAAAAAACCCAAGTAAATGAGTTTTGTATTTATAAAAGAGGACTTCTTCAGATTTATCAACAACTTATCTTGTTGTAGTATTCTCATCACTAGAGTTAGGTGCCTCAAATTATCCTCTTTAGTCCTGCTAAAGATCAATATATCATCCAGGTATACAACCACAAATTTTCCAATGAAATCTTTCAGTATCTCATTCATCAGCCTCATAAAAGTACTTGGGGCATTTGTTAAGACAAATGGCATAGCAAGCCACTCATACAAACCTTCATTTGTCTTAAAGGCTATCTTCCCCTCATCAACCTCCCTCATTCTAATCTAGTGATATCCACTTTTCAAATCTATTTTAGAAAAGAAATTTGCTTCACCTAAACAATCCATTAAATCATCCATTCTTGGTAAAGCAAATCTATACCTGATGGTGATATTGTTAATGGCTCTTGAGTCTGTACACATTATCCATCCTCCATTCTTATTTGGACACAACATAGTTGGTACTACTCATGGACTCAATTTCTCTCTGACCAAACACTTGTTGAATGGCTCCTAGACTTGGTTCTTCACTTCTGCATTCTCTGAAGGTTTCAATCTGTATGTTGCTTTGTTTGCCAGACTTTCTCCTGGTATCAAGTCAATATGGTGGTTGATACTTCTGATGGGTGGCAATGAGTTAGGCAACTCATCCACCACTATGTCAGCAAAATTATCCAACAATTCTTGAACTTCTTTAGGTAAATAATCCATTGAAGTACTTGTAAGGATAACTCTAGGTTTCATAATCACAACAAAATACATCTCTTGTTCTTTCTTGACTTCTTTTAGGAGTTTCTTCCCGCTCATGAGAAGTATGCTTGTGCTGGCTTCCTCCTTCACTTTATTCTCCTCTATTGGTAGCAGCATGTGTGTCCTACCATTCTTCTCCAAGGTGTATGTATTCTCCCTCCCATCATGAATAACATCTTTATCAAACTACCATCGTCTTCCCAACAAAATATGGCATACATCCATGGGAATTACATCACATAGAATTGCATCTCTATATCCTCCTATCTTAAATTCAACCAAGCATTGTTTAGTAACCATTACCTGGTGTCCTTTATGCAACCATGAGACTTTGTATGGCTTCGGATGTGTAGTTGTCTCTAGCTCCAATTTATCCACCATCTCTAAGGATACTAAGTTATCAGTGCTCCCACTGTCAATTATCACATTGCATACTCTGTCCTTACTCTTGAAAGTTGTTCTTGAGAGACTATTCCTCTGCACTAGATTTTCAACTTCTACCTCTAGCTTCAAGAGAACCTTTCTCAACATCACGGACCTTCCATCATCTGCTCATGTTGTGTTAAGCCCTAATATTGGCTCATTACCCCTTAATTGGGGCATATTAGATTAGTAATGCTATTTTATTTATGTCGGCTCTAGGCCATTAGTTGTAATTTAGATTAGTAATGTT
>JZKD02S2236112.1:1191876-1219391 GCA_000966675.3 Picea glauca
TTTTCATTTTGAATCATCTTGTACTTGAACATTTAAGTGGGGTAAAAGGAGGTTGCCCCCTCGAAGAGGCTTATTATCTGAAATTATCTCTTTTTCAAGGTGTTGAGTATTTTTCGTGAGGTTTTTCTATGCTATATTGAAGTTTGGTTCTTAACATGTTGCTTTAACATCTCTTCTCTTTGCTTCTAAAATGTGAGCACATACCCCCCTTCTTCTGAAATGTGATGCAGACCCCCCTTCTCTCCTTTTCTTAGGACATTCCCATGACATGTGCCTTGTCTTTCCACGAGCATAGGATCTTACTTCTCCTCCTCCTCTTCTTCCTCTTCCTCTAGAATAACTTCTTCCACCACCCTATCTTCCTTGGAAATTTTCTCCTCTTTTCGAGTGACTATGTGGTTTTTAAGCCTCATCCTTAGACTTATGTGTCTTGTCATGGGTAACTCCCTTAAATATTGTTGGGGCTAGGATTTTACCTCTTCCTCGTTGGCTTTGTTTTCTGGCCAACTTCTCCTCTGCCTTCAGTTTGAACTGATAAGCATCCTCCACTATATTTACTGACATCATGTTGAGATCATCCTGGATTTCATATCTCAGGACATTTATATATTTGGAAATTTTTTCTTCATCTCTCTCCCTTTGTCTAGTTATGATGTTTAGCCTATATAAATCCTGTGTGTACTCCTTAACTGTCATCCCTTTCTGTCTCAGGTTCTGCATCTTCCTGAACACATTGATCTGAAAATCCTTGGGCATGAACTTAGCCTTCAACTTGGATACCATTCTATCCCAATTCTTTATCTTTTGCTTTCCTTGTATTCTCCTTTCAGCCTCCAGTTCATCCGACCACAATTCCACATTTCCTTTTAGCCTAGTGACAACATGTTTTACCTTTCTCTCTTCATTGACATATTCATAGTCAAAATGTTTTTCCATGGATCTTATCCAATCCAATAGCTCTTCAGCATCTAAATTGCCTTCATACATTGGGACCTCTATCTTGGCTCTGCCTCCCAATCTAACAACTTCTCTTGGCAAGTGTTCTTCAACAACATCCTCTCCTACAACTTCTTCAAACTCTACTACTTCACTCTCTGCATTGCTAATGTCTTTAGTGTCAAGTGCTCTCCTCTGCGTTGCCTCCATCACCTCTAATCTTGCATGAAGTTCTCGCATCTCCCTTTCTATACCTTGATAAGATAAGGGTGCTTCCACTCGTCTCCTTGGTGGCATTTTGTTGACTCTCTGTCACACACAGAGTTCAACTTCAATTTATTCTGTCTCCTCTCCTTTACCTATTGTCTGCAAGAAAAACTTTCCTTTGATACCACTTGATGGTATCAGACTATCACCTTTACCTCCTTTGCCTGAAATATACCGATGAAAAATTAGCTCTGATACCACTTGATGCAGACCCACCTTCTCTCCTAAAGGTTGTGCGAGCTCTTGATCTAGGATCAATCAAGAAATTGAGTTTGATTGAATCTTCAGGTCTCTTCTAGACCCCAAACCCACTTACACAGGTCCTTTCTCCAAAGACGCAGGTCATGTGAGACCTGTGGGCTGTCTCCTGAGCATTGTTCAAACCTCAACGCCAAATGGGCGCTAGCTCTTCTCTGGATAAGCACTTTCCTTTTCATGACCATGATTATGACCACTTTCCTAATCAAAAGGTGCATCACAACTTTGCATATCGGGTCTTCACATGTGAGTCACCCCAAATCCTAAAATTTTGATATTTCGGAGCGCCAAATCAACGGTCCACATTCCTCACGATCAAAAAGTTATAATCTCCTTTTCACATATCAGGACTTCACGTTTCTCAAAGTTGGAGGACTGCTCACCTCCCTTTATCGATATTCGACCTCCCGATATCTTCCTGGGAAACCAACAGTCCAGATCTCTCCTTGATCCAAGGACTCAGATCAAATCGTGAACTCAGACTTTGTGATTTCCTAGAACTCCTACTTCTAATTTCCTGAGTTGTGAACTCTCGACGGGACTAGATCTATAGTTCAACTCCCTCCTCGGATCAAAGACTGTGATCAAATTGTGATTTCATGACTCACAAGTTCTTATAACTCTGCATTTGACTTCTCAGAGTCACGAGTCATCGAAAGGCTAATCTATCATCGCATGTCCCCCTTGATGGACAGTTCCGATGATTTCAGAATTTCGTAAAACCAATCCTCCTGTGTACTTTCAAAGCTTATCGCTAGTGCACTTTACCTTGATCGAGTGGATATGATTCCTTTGTGCTCAGACCGAACAATTGATATCTTTCCCCCTCTACGCTTGCTCCATGTTTTCTAGACATTGACAGGATGATCCAAATATTTCCCCCTAATCTTACACTTTCTTCAAACTTAGAAGATTTTCAAAAGAGTCAAAGGCTTCGACCATTTTCCTTATTGAAAGTCTATTTCTTGGATCTCGTTAACACTTATGGAAATTTTTATTCCTCCTGAGCTTGGTCTCATGGAGTCTTCGACTTCCTTTGCATTGCTTGCATTTTAAGGGATTTCAATAACTCAGATACGAAGGATTTCTCGAAGAGAAATTCTTCTCACCCTCCTTGCATTCCCCTTTTATAGTTCTTCAACTTCTTTCAAAGTCCGTTCGACGATTAGTTGAATCTTGGATCTGTGCACTCCTTGCACCAGATATTTATGCCAGGTTCAAATTCTTGCAGACGACTGTGCATGCCTTGCACCAGTCTCTTTGCACTCCTTGCAAAGGGAAAGTTTCATGCTATCTCTTCTGAGATTTAGAACCATAATAGATCACGTCAACACTCTGCTTACATTCTGTGTGTACACGTTGCACCACTCTCAACAGAAGAGAAACAATTGAAGCTTATAATAACATTCACAGTTCCATCTACTCATAACGAAATTCATTCATTCATTCATGAAAGCACAATAATAGAGAATTGAAAAAAAATGTTCACACCATGCATTGGATCTATTTTCCTCTATTATATTCATAAGTTAAAATGGCTACAACTGTAATAAAAAACAAAACTGAAAAACTCATAAATCTCCAACTAATTTGCAACTATCTACCATACAACTAGCCACATTTGGCTGTACAAAATCTCTATTTATCTCAGAGGGATCTTAGGGTTTACCCTAGCTACTTGTCTACATCACACCCTATCCTACAACTATTTTAGTCCAGTCGCATCCCAGAGTCAGATTGGAAACACCTACTTCGCTCGTGATCACTCAAGTGTGCCTCAAAATATTTTCTCGGTGTTGAGTTAAGGCATACTTCAAAATGTCTACTGCAACTGCCAGTGTTGAGGTTCTGTATAGATTCCCAGACGTTGATAGGTCCTTATCTGCATGCTTTCCGATGATGCTCCTACATCGCAATCCATAGTGATCTATATTTCATTCAAATTTTCATCCAATCAGATAGTGTCTCCAAACATTCAGGGAATACACAATTTCCAATAAGTCCATGTTATGCATTGTGTAGTTATCCTCATTCTTTCGCAATTTCCTTGAAATGTAAGCGATCACTCGACCATCTTAAATCAAAAGGTCGCCTGAAAATTCCTTGGATGTGTCTGTGCATATCGAGAATTCTGTGTCCATGTCAGGGACCTTCATTATTGGAGTTATCTTCAACAACTCTTTAAGTTTTTGAAATTCTTTCGCACATTTCTCTGTCCATACAAACTTCTTGTTCTTATTTTGCAATTTCATGATCATATTTTCTATCCTTGAAAAACCTTCGATTAATCGTCAGTAATATCCTGCTAAACCCATAAAGTTGTATAATTTTGTACGTTTTTCAGTGAAGGCCGTTCCATGATAGCCTCTACTTTTGTTGGCTCTACAATGATACCTTCACCAGATATGATATGTTCCAAGTAATGAGTCTTTGATTGGTAAAAATAAAATTTTGATAGTTTCCCGTACAATTTGTTTTCTCGTAAACATAGTAGTACCAATATTAAATGTTCATCATGTTCTTCTTTTGTCCAAGAATAAATCCATATGTCATTCATAAATACTTGAACAAACTTTTCCAAGTATTCATGGAACACCCCGTTCATCAAACTCATAAATACTCTCAGGGTGTTCATCAATATAAAAGGTAAAAATGTAAACTCATAGTGTCTAAATATCATATTAAATGTGGTCTTAGGGACATCTTACTCTTTAATACGTAACTGGTGATATCCTAATCTCAATTCAATCTTAGAAAACATCGTTGCTCCTTTCATGTGATCAAATAAATCGTCTATTCTTGGCAACAAATACTGGTTCTTGATCGTTGCTTTGTTTAATTGATGGTAGTCAATACATGTCTCCATGATCCATCCTTCTTTCTTATGAAAATAAATGGAGCACCCCAAGGCGATAAACTTGGACGTATTAGTGCTAGGTCCAAAAATTCCTTCAATTTCATTTTCAAATCCTGTGATTCAGGCGTTGACATCCGATAAGGCTTTCTCTCTATGGGTTTAGTTCCAGGTTTCAAGTCTATTGTAAACTCCAACTCTCATTCAAAAAATAAACATGGTAACTCTTCTGGGAATATGTATGCAAACTCTTTCACTATAAGAAGGTTCTCTAATCCTTTTGCCTATCCATTTTCATTTATCACTAAGATTTCATATAACTTACATCCTTTTCATATTTTGTTATGTAACTGTAGGGAAGAAATAAACCTCAAGGACACTCCCTAGTTTATTCCTATAATCAGTCTACTTCGTCCTAAATAATTTGTCAAACTTAAGCATTTTGTTTTACAATTGAGTATTGCATCATGCTATTACAACCAGTCCATGCCAATCAATATTTCATCATATCCTAAGATCATGACATATAGGTTGGCCTTCGTTACAAATTCTCCCGAGTTAATGCTACAGTCCGTGACCTTTCCTCCAAATTTTTGTTTGGCACTTGATGCCATTTCTACATATCTAAGCTTGTTTGGCTCGACTACCTTTACCTTATTTCACTTTAGCGCTACACTAGAAATAAATCTCTCTCTAACACCTGGGTCTATTACAATACTAAAATTTTGGTTGACGATTATACCTAATGTCTTGATCATAGTGGACTGGTGCTCGTCCTGTCGTTTGTTTACTGCTACATGAATCCTGTGGGCCTTGCGCAAATCTCCAAATGTAGTGAGTCTTGTTGATCTATCCCCTCTGGCCTTCTCAATCAGGTAATCCCACTAGTGATGTGGCTCTCGACATGTCCAACATCCAGTATTTGGTCCAGTACTCCTGGTCCCTAAAGTAGAAGTTTCTATCCTAGCAGTCGGTGACCTTGGTATGTTCAACTTAACATGCCTAAAATATTTTTTCTACTGACAGATTTGTTGCTTATGTTGTCCTCTATAAAGATTCCTCTGCTGTGGAGTTTTTCAACATGGTGTCTTGAACATATGTCCTCTAGGAATATCTCAATGCCCTGAAGTATGTCTAGCTGGTGTCTGATTTTGCTCTACCTCTGTTGTCGTATGTCCAGTTGGTCTAGAAGGATTCTTGCCCTGATCCCCGTTGTTTATTTCTTCCTCAAATATTAAGGCCTTCTAAACTGCATCATGCAACGTATAAGGAATTAGAATCCTCACCTTTGCATGAATGTTGAAGTTAAGGTCGAACATAAACCTATTGACCTTTAACTTCTCTATGTTCAAATGTGGGGCATACCTAAGTAGCTCCATGAATCTGGCCTCATACTCTGGCACCGTATGACCACCCTGTCGTAAGATTTTGAACTCGTTCAGCTGGTACTGAATGAATTCCTCGGACAAGTAATTCTCCCAGAACCCTTCCTCGAAGAGCTCCCATGACACATCCTCGATGACCATGTTTAGTGGAGGTAGGAGTGTATTCCAACATAAAAGAGCACTCCCCTTCAGTTGAAAGACCTCCATGCGAATATTCATGTTGGTGGTGTAATCACAAAGTGCAAAGCACATCGTCATGTTATCCAACCATACTTCGATGACTAAGCCATCTGTGGCACCCATGAACTCGAGAAGCTTTAGTTTCTCGAGTTCTTTGTGTATGTTAACACTACCAACAGGAGCACGTTGTGAACCCTCATTGGGTACAGATGCCCTACCCTCGTCTCAATACAGTCAGTTAATCAATTCCTCTAACATCCTCTGGAAGGATGTCATCATACCTACCACCTCTCCCACAACAACCTTTTCTTGCTCAATGATATTTTTTTCTCCTTGGGGGTTAGACCCCTATGGCATGGATGTTATCGGAGGAATCACACCTCTTCCTCTAGCACCACATATTCTACCTCGGCGATGTTCTCTAACCATGATTACCTACATTGACAATTTTCAAAATTAATTAGCGATATGATTCAATAATTCATTTAACACAGTGGAAGGCGTAATGGTCTAATGTCATAGAGTTGAAACCACTATGATACCATATGTAATGTTCCCTCTGTCACGAAAAAAAATAGTGAGTACATTAAAAAGGTAAATATATTAATAACAAGTGAGTACAAGTGACAAGCATCACAACATATATTAATAACTTACACAATCAATTTCATAAGGAAACTACCCATACAACCTATACTGCATGGTTATGACCTCCAAGACACATAATCAACGCTCAAGTATAGGATTCATCTAATTGATTTTGACCATTTAAGGTCTCAGGACTGATGACTTTTCTCAGGAACCAAGAGGTATCTAAATCTCATTAATCTAATCATAAGTTGAAATTCAAGACTAGATTCATCAACCATACTTAAATATCAATTATACCTACACAATAGAATAAACTACTTTTCTTAATCAATCCTTCAAGCAATGTTAAGTGAAAATTGAGTAAAGAAAATAAGACATAAGGATTAATAAAAACCAAAAGAGCATAAGTACAATCTTAGTCATAGATAGATTTCTATTTATACTTGTCATTATTAACTTAACAAAGTCAGGTTCATTCAAGTCAAGCATCATGTAAATTACCAAAAATCGAGATAGGAATTCTACACAGATAGTAAATTACCAGTGGGTCAATCTTAGAGGGAACAACATGAATTCCATCATCCAAGTGATACAGTGAATAAAAAATAAAACTCCATTGTATTGAAACTTCAAATTGGGGGTGCTATTTATTTGCTTCCACGATTCTAACAAAAAGGTCAAAATTCCAAATCATAAGAAAAAATTTAAGCATGCAATTCAAAATCCAAGGGTCAAAATTATTGCATGCCAATCATGGAAGAGATCCAACTAGAAATAAAAAATTGAATCCCAGTTACCAACGCCCAAGCGCCAAGCCCACAAGTCAATAAACAACAACACATCAAGGCCCAATGTGCAAAACTCCATACCCACATCCCATGAGGAGGGAAGAGCATATGAGAAAACATTAATGTGCATAGTGTAGGACATGAAACTTGAACTTTAAAAAATGCACAGGTCATGTTAATGGTTACCAAAAGGGCATAAAAACTCAGTACTTAAACGATCAGATATCCTAAGACTAATTATGATTTTACAGTCTTGAATTTCCATAATGGATTTCAAGAACAAAGCATCAACTAAAAAATTACACATTGTTTTCAATCGTTACATTGAGGTAGAAAGAAAATAACTTAATAGTAAAATTGGATAACCGTCTAATTAGAGTTTATCCTCAGAATTATAAATTTGAGAATAGTGGTTGCAAGGATATTTCAGTTCTTCAATATTTTCCCATGCAAAACATATATAATACAAAAATCTTCTCAAGATACAAACATGAGACATTCCATTGCATCAATCGCCATTATATAAAATGATAATTTTAATTTTAATTATTTGATAAGCAAATCGAAGGAAGTGACCAAGAATAACTTTTATTTAGGTAAATATATCTATTAGCAACGATTTAATACAACAATCTTCCCAACTTACAAACATGAGACATTCCATTGCATCAATCTCCACTATATAAAATGATAATTTTAATTTTAATATTTTGATAAGAAAATTGAAGGCAACTACCAATAATAACTTGTATTTGGGTAAATATATCTATTAGTAGCAATTATCATTTATATATCTCACAAAAAACCATCAAGAATCTTGCTAAATTAAATTTACAATTATGATCACAGTTTTATGGCGAATTTCTAAAAATTCATTTACAAGAAATCTGAGTACAATTACAAATCTCAACAAGATTACCATAACCGTCGAAGACAAAACTTGAACATGATATTTTGCAATTGGAGCTCCTTCCAACCTCCCACTTACTAATTGTAGATACTTCATCGGTACCTCATATCCAATGATAAGGGTACTCTTCTTCCCCCGTATCCCCCCGAGCCTCAAAGAGGCCACACACACACAAACCAACAATACTGTAGCACCAAAATTTCCTCCCAAGGAAGAGCTACCACTCTATCCTCAAACTTGGTATCCCAATTCTCACAAGTAAAACACATTCTAAAATGAATTTGGTAGCATAAATTTACCAATAATCAGTGTCCCCCTTTCCCATCTAGTCCATTTGTTTTATTGGAATTTTCTCACTAACACATGTCCACATGCACAGTTAATTACATTTTTAAGTAAATAAATTAGGATTACTCACCCTCACACTTGTCATCCTCTCCCCAAGTTTCACAAGTAATTACTAATTTTATTTTAATTAAAAAGTCAAATTCCCTCACATTCCCGAATTTGTTCCTAAAATCGCTCTTAGTTGTCTCTTTATTCCCCATATTCTCATTTAATGAGTGTCTTCTAACTAGATCTTAGTTAGAGTTCAATTAGGAGTCTTCTTTGAGTTATACTAGTGGTATCTAGACTCTAGATACCATCGTATGGGTACACTTATTCTCTCATATTTTATTTCTTTCTTATTTTAAATTCAATTTTATTAATTTCATGCACACATGTGCATTATATCTCATTTTCTTATTTTCTCTTTATTTTAACTCTTAAATTGATTTATCTCTTTTCTTTAAATTTAATTTATAAAATTTATTTACTCCCATAACTAAACTTAGACTTCGGTTTTGTCTTTTAAGTATGCTTTAACTTTTATTGAGATTTATGATTAATAGTTTCTCTTAAATTAATTATTTAAATCCGACAAGGTATAATGATTTTCAAAGTGTTCTAGGCCACCTAGATTTATTGAATCATTTTTTTAATTGCGTGATGTGCCCTTCAATATGCACCTCTGTGCTCCAAGGTTGTCACTCGCCTTTGATTGGTTTTGGTAATTTTTTCAACCTTTGGAGTCAACACTCCAATCGGTCGACCTTGAGAGAGACTAAGGGAATCTAAGGAATAAGGAATCTACCTTATTACACGCCCCTTAGAAATAATCATGAGTGATTGTCTCATTCCACCCTCATGAAATTTTGGACCTCTCGAACTAGGTAATCATTCACCTACAATTCGAGCCACAACGGGAGTGCTAGTAGGATGTGACAAAGACTCTGCCACACATCTCCCTCAATGTCTGGATTTTGTTCATGGACCCTTTACTCCTTATGTGAGTCAGATTAGCAACCATCATCAACCTGTATCCATTGAAAAAACATTGATAATGATCCACATACATAATCATACTATAATCAATCACATGTCACATATGCATAAAATGAAATACTCAAACAAAATATAATCCACTCCCTTACTCAATCCGGAGTCCAAGGAGGTCCATTTATGCCATCAACATCCATACTTTTCCACATGTCCTGCACACTCAGGTAAATGTGTCAATAGCCTTCATAAATACATTGATATCAAAACAATAAGTCACACCACATCATCATCGTCATTCTCATGTATAATCCATAATTGAAACAAAATCACCATGTACCATAACCAGATCACTTGCACATAAGTTTCCTCAAAGAATAAGTCGATAAAATCATTCACAGTAGAGTGGGATGTTACAAACATAAAGAGATCACAAAACTCTTCCACATAAATATCTATGTCAAAAAAACTAAGCTAGATTCTCATTTCGATTATAATTCAGAGTCCAATATCATAGAAGAAAGTATAGTCAGAAAGATTGGGTTAGAAGTTCACGATCATCCTATACCATATCCATTGGGATGGATAAATAAATTTATTGAAATTATGACCATGGAACATTGTAGGATCAAATTTTCTATAAGTGCATACTTTATTCATAAGGTGGAGGTAAATGTAGTACTCTTTATGTGTGTGGTGTAGTGTTTGGAATCCAATACATATATATGAGGGGTGAAATATTCATGAGGAGAGAAAACCAATACTACTTGATCAATG
Source organism: Picea glauca (assembly GCA_000966675.3). Taxonomy (NCBI): domain Eukaryota; kingdom Viridiplantae; phylum Streptophyta; class Pinopsida; order Pinales; family Pinaceae; genus Picea; species Picea glauca. The sequence goes on from JZKD02S2236112.1 coordinate 1,202,143, forward strand.
ATGGCAAGTATTACATCATCAATTCACACAAAGGTAGATCCAAGATATCTCTAGTCAGTTTCCACCAAGGCACAAAGTTGATTAGTTTTAGTAAGAAAAATGTATTGCTTTTCGTAAGAGAGAATCAATTGGGTGATGAATCGATAAGAGTAAACAAATCCCTAGAGGGATTACTAAAGAGAGTAAATAACAGTTGGAGAAGTTATTATAGGAATATGTATGAGTGTTACAAGAGCCTAAAGGGTTACAACCTAAGAGGGAAGTGGATAATGAAATACAATTACTTCATAAGTCTCCATTACCAAATATAGGTTTGTATAGATGGTTTTTCTGGAATCATATTGTTAGGACCCAGAAATGTCCATTTTTCACTACATCTTTTTCCCATTCAACCTTCTCATTCCTAAGCTAAATGACTACTATAAAGAGTACTAAGACCCTTTTTCCCAAGGTATGAACTATTCACCTCACTTTTATATTTTCATTTACTTATCATGTTTGATTGGTAATGTTCACATATTTTACCCATGAAATGATTTAACTAATGATCAAAATTCTTAGAACAACCCACTTCGAGAAACTCATTGTTGTTACAACTATGCACCAATCTTGGAAGTTGTTACATGATTGTTGCAAAGGATGCCACCAATCCTGGAAGTTGTTACACGACTGCTGCAACAGAAGCTCATCAATCCTGGAAGTTGTTACAATAGACGCCACCAGTCCTGTTGTTATACGACTGTTGCAACACTTGCTACTTAGATATGTTGGCTCAGGATGTTGATCAAGGAGAGTTATATATTTTGTATTAATGATATCAAACGAACATATTGAGAATCGAGGATTCTCAAACTGTTCTCGATTCTCAAGATGTTCTGTTTATGTTCTACTAAATGACTTTGACTTTAAATAGCAGAGCTTTTGTAATGAAAAAGGAGCTTTTTTTTACTGGAGAAAGAAAAAGTAACACTTATTGTACATAGACATTTTTGGCAATTGAATGAAAGAGTAGATTGAATTCCTTTAGCAGACTGTAACCTATTTCTTTGAGTGGATTCAGTGAGAAAGAAAGTACCCACCTTCCTTACCGATTCCCCTCTATTTTGAATTCTAGATTAGTTGTTTTAAATGCGAATGATTTAATTGTTAGACATTTCTAGAATACAATTGTTGTTACAGTTTAGTTCCTTCTTGTTAGATGCACATAAACTTGTCTCATGAGAATTAAAAGTCGATTGTTGAACATTGCTGGAGAACTCCTTTCCCTTTTCCTGCATTAGGTTAAAATCTTATTTCCAAGAAATAAAAGTGTGAAGTACCTTCTTGCAATAAGTAGATTTACTTTCTGCAAATAGTATAGAATTTCTTCCTGCAAAAGTAAATTAGAAATTTAGATTAGAGTAGGAAATTCAGGGTTCTTATACATTCATCAGTTTAGATTGCAATTATGATTTCAAATCTGTAGAACTCCAGCTGTATCAGCACAACTGTGTTAGTGATAATGTTTTTTTTTTAACTTCCCTCCTACAATTAGATTAGAGGTGCTCTCATAATCTAGCATAGACCGTGCACAATTATCTTGAAATAACAGACTTCCCTGGGTTGACAATTTATATTGAACACTTTGATTTTCTATTCAATTAGGTAATTAAAGTGACCAAAATTTCAGCGCCATTGTCGAGGAAGATAATTAAGATTTTGGTAAGCACATTAGTTTTATTTCTTAGGAATGAATAGTCTTCATGTATCATGAAACACGAGAATGAATCCCCCGAAATACTAACCTTACAGGTACAAGAGGACGTGGAGGAAGAAATCCTAACATACTGGGAAGACAAACCATTGTTGATGAGATTATAGCCAGAGAATATTCTTCTTCAAGATCCATTTTTTGCCCTGCAAATCCTCCAAGAAGACGTGATCCGCAGTTAGCAGAAATATCCCTTCTCGAAACATCGTTCTCATCAAGGGTTGAAGCTGAAGATGAAGTCAAAGCTAAAGATTTGTCACCAAAAAATCAACAAGCAACACTGGAGAACATTGAAGATCAAGGAAGTATAGCCTGGAACAGGGAAAATCTAGAAGAAGTTGTTTATCAGATCAACGGTCGGATAGTCACTAAAGAAGAGTGGGACATTGTTCATATTGAGTGGAGGGGAAGATAACATATAGATAATCAATGGGATAATGAAGAATATATCCACCAAGAGAATCCACAGAACAACAAGGATCAGGTAAACAATGAAAATACTATCTCTACCCTAGTTTTTCCTATTTTTGATGTTCCCAGACGAGGATGGCTCCTATGAAAAACATACCTATCTTAGCTCTCCCAAATTTTCATGGATTATCTACTAAAGATTCGGATGAGTTTCTATTTGAATTTGACATTTTGTGTAGAATCTATGACTACACTACCACTGTGCATAAGCTAAAACTGTTTCCATGTATATTAAAGGGTAATGCGTTAAGATGGTTCATGAGCCTTGGAGGAGAAAACATTTCAACATGGGTATAAATGAGGTAGCTTTTCCTGAACAAATACCAAGAATACTGTTGAACAAAGGAATGAAGAGATGAACTATTCAAGATGTCACAAAAGGAGGATGAGACCCTTGAAGACTTTGTGGAGCGACTCCAATATAATCTACAAAAGTCTAGACATCCATATGCGAGTAAGGACATTCTAAAAACCATTTTGATAAAAGGAGTTAGAGAAAATTGTTTAGATATGTTGAATATGCTTGGCAAGGGAGATATATCTAAGGAATCCTATGAGGACATTGTAGATCTATGCAAAAGATGTTCTTGAGGATCTACAAGGAATAAGTCAGCTACCAAGGATACCACTTTTTCAAGGGTACAAAAATCAGCCAATGGAGGAGCAACAAGAGAAAAAATAGGTAATCTGTTAGAAAATTTCAAAATAGAGATGATTAACTCTTTTGCCTCACAAACGGATACTTTGCAGGTCAAACAGAAACAAGCAAAATCAGAGCAAGCATTGTGCATTTTCTGTCCGAATTGCAAAAAAAAGGTCAAACAGAAACAAGCAGAATCAGAGCAAGCATTGTGCATTTTCTGTCTGAATTGCAAAAAAAAACCATCCACCAAGGGAGTGCCCACTGAATAGTGTCTAGGTATGCCTTATTTCTGAATTAGACCATGCCACTGACCAATGTCCATCTCTACCAAGTGTAAAAGAATCAATGAAGACAACTAATTAGGAAGTAAAGGTTGTCTATCTAATAACACAAAGAAGACAATGGCAGCCAATAGGTCAAGGTATGAACTCTCAATTCTCTCCTCCAACATTTAATTATTGGAACAATCAGCTACCATATGGCTAGACAAATGCCCCCCCTCCAAATCAAATTCCACCCTCTTAATAGGCTCCTAATGCATGGTAACCTATGCCCCAACAACAGAATCACTATGGGAAATGGAACCCATATGAGAGAGGCCCTCAACAACAACTCAGTTATCAAAGACATCACCAACCAAAACCCTATCAACAACAGCTCCAACCCCCATACCAGCAACAACAATTGCAATTTCCTCCTAATGCCTCACCAAACAATCCTCCATTACGACCTCATATGCCTATGCAACCTAACCCAAACCCAAATAATAAGGTCTTTTAGAACATAGACATACATAATGTGTCAGCCTTATCTATTACTCCTATGCCTTTTGATGAAATAAAATTAAGATCGGGGAGAATAGTTGAGCCAATAATTGAAGATGCTCCATCTTCAGAATCAGATAAGGAATCAAGGGAGAGACCATCTACTGATATAGAAGAAATTGACCAACCCATTATAGAATCAGTAGACCCACCATTCCCTTAAAGACTGAAAATTACCAAGCCTGTGGAATTACCATCTTTCAATCTCCTAGGAGAATTGCAAAATCTACACATTAATATTCCACTACTGCAAGCCATAAGGGATGTCCCTATTTATGCCAAGACTTTGAGGGGCCTCTGTATCAGAAAACTTGGATGAAAACCTAAATATCCCCTTATAGTGCATGTAGTGGGGGATTTGTCTGAGATGATGTTAGGGAAAACTCCACCTACTAAATATGGCAACCCAAGAAAACCTACAGTCATTATTAAAGTTGGTCAGACATCTATTCCACATGTACTAGTTGACTTAGGGGCAGCAATTAACATCATGCCAATAGAAACTATGTAGTTGTTGCAACTCAGAACACAAATCCGACCTACTCCTACTTTTGTGGGACTAGTTGATTGCTCTATCATCAGACCAAAAGGAGTAATTGATGATTTAGTCATTTCAGTGGACTTATGGGAGTATCTTGTTGATTTTGTCATTTTGCAACCCAAATCCTGTATGGGAGGCCATCCTCTAATTATGGGATGACCATGGTTAGATACAACTAATGCTTTCATTGGTTCCAAATCTGGTTCCATGACCATCTTTGATGGTTATGACACAAAAAAACTTACCCTGTATCCTCTTGCTACACCCAGTGCAAAACCTGAAAATTCTCTATGGATGGACACTGAGGATGGAAGTGCTATGCCTATGCTAACTATAGGAAAGGACCTGAGTTTCAAAGATGAGATGGGGGATGAGTTAATCAAATGATTTATTTGTGAACCCTCTACTATTACGCAGGACACGCACCACCGGTTGATCAGATTCATTGGCCCTATGGCCCAGGAAGAAATAAACTTAGAAATATTCTCAGAAACCGCTAACAATCAAATTGATTCATCTATAACTACAGTCATTGTAACATTGAACATTGTAACAGCAGATGACAAAACAAAAATAGCTAAGTTATTTCCTAGAGTCAGTTCTAAGAGCATTGTTGTGGAAGTTGAACCTAGAAAAACCTTGAACATCAATCCCGATCTCTTCACTGCTGGAACTCATGGATTAATCAAATTATTGACTGAAAATAAAGAAGCGTTTGACTGGGATTACATGGATATGAAAGGCATTCCCTTTGAACCATGCACCCACCATATATACATCAAATAAGAATGCTGACCCATTTTCCAACCACAAAGGAGGATGAACCCAAACCTTAAATAAATTGTTAAGGAAGAACCTCATAAACTTCTCAACGTCGAATTCATCTATCCTATATCGGACAGCGAGTGGGTATCACCGTTGGTTATTGTGCCTAAAAAGAATGGTAAGTAGAGAGTGTGTGTGGACTATAGAGTCCTGAGTAAGGCCACATAGAAGGATCATTTCCCTCTGCCATTTATTGATCATATGTTAGACAACCTAGCCGGAAAAAAATTATTTTCTTTCCTAGATGGATTCAATGGCTATAACCAGATACAAATTTTCCCACAAGACCAAGATAAGACCACCTTTACCAGCCCTTGGGGCACATTTACCTACAAGGTTCTCCCATTTGGCTTGTGTAATGCACCAACCACTTTCCAGAGAGATGTGATTGGTATTTTCTTTGATATGGTGAATGATTGTATGGAAATATTCATGGATGACTTTAGACCTTATGGTACTGATTTCGAAGAAGCTTTGTCTAATTTGAAAAAAGTGTTCAAAATATGTACACAGTCTCATCTTTCTTTAAGTATAGAAAAGTGCCATATGATGATGCGCGAAGGGGTAGTGCTGGGACACTTCATCTCTTATGCAGGGATTTAGGTAGATCCAGCCAAAATCCAGGTAATTTTGGACATTCCAACTCCATCAACTCAGAAAGAGGTAAGAAGTTTTTTAAGGCACGCCGGGTATTACAAGAGATTCATTAAAAATTTCTCTAAACTTGCCTCTCCATTGTTTTTTCTACTAACAAAAGATGTTGACTTTCGTTGAACTGACAGGTGTGAATTGTCTTTTGCAGATCTAAAACAAAAATTGTCCACAGCTCGCATCTTGAGAGGTCCCAATTGGGCTCTGCCTTTTCACATTTCTTCAAATGCCATAGACACTGCAATTGGTGCAGTACTAGGGCAACAGGAGGACAAAGAACCCTACGCTATCTACTATATCAGCAAGAACATTGCTCCTCTTGAGTTAAATTACACAGTTATTGAAAGAAAATTCTTGGCAGTAGCTTATGCAATCAATAAATTCAGGCATTATGTAACTAGTTATCCCACTTTTATTCATACTTATTGTTGGTCACTATAATTGCTTATTAATTAAAACAATCAAGTGTTACATAAATTGTCAACCCTGGGAAGTCTGTTTATTTCAAAGGCAATCACACACTGTATATGATCAATCTCAAAAGAAATCCAAATTTGTAGTAAAAGTTACACTAATCACACCTTGCTTTGAACAAACTGAAGTTCTACTTTGAATTACAGTAAAAGCAATCTATTTGTTGCAGAGTTTAAGATTTAAAGGAAAATAATTATCAGGAGAATCATGGATTACATTAAGAAACAACAACCTAGGAAAAAGGAACCTTTCAACAACTTCAAAGAAGACTAACTATTCTGTAATAGAGAATAGGACCCTATTCCCCAAAGCGGGAATCTTCAACACCTATCTCTGACTATCACACTTTCATAAAATCATTCTACAAACAGAATTACCAATCAAAATGATTAACAATTACCTAGGAATGAATTGTATGAAAATGATGTAACAATCAGTGGAAACAGAGTTTTAACAAGGTATGAATAAAAACAATACTAACACACTACAAAAACTAATGGGTGAATCTTGTGAAGAAGGTGGGCCCTCTCCTTCTCACAAGATTCTCTAGAAATGAAAGGAACTAAGAAGAAATGCTCAGAATGATCTTTTATTCATCTATCAAATGTGACAAGATACAATATCCAAAGTGAACACGCTCCTTCTATGTAATTCCCTTCTAGCTAAGCCTTTAATAATCCCCTTATAATGTTGATTTCTCCCCTATTTAAAGAGGAGAATCCTCTTAATACAATTAAGCATAAAATTACATGTGTACATACAAATCATATTCTTAGTCTGATCTAATATTCTATGTTGGAATAAGATATTCTGATCTTCCGTAGCTAAATGTTGTTACAGTGGTTGTAATGGTGTTGGCTTGAGGTACAACTGTTGCGGCTAGTGTAACAACTCCTTTATTTATCTTTTCTTGCAACTATTGTATGCGAAATACTATTTGAGCATCGCAAATCATGGACTGTTTCAGCAACGAGATTTGCGTACTGTTTGACTGTTTCAGCAACATGGTATTCAAGCAGCAACGATGGTTGTAATGGTGTTGGCTTAAGGTACAACTATTGCGACCAGTGTAATAGCTCCTTTAATTATCTTTTCTTGTTACTGTTGTATGTGAAATGTTGTTTTAGCATCACAAATCATGAACTGTTTTAGCAACGGGGTTTGCGTATTGTTTGACTCTTTCAACAACATGGTCTTCAAGCAGCAAGGATATATTAACTGCAGTCTTCAAACTGTTTCAGCGACTATATATTTTTGATTAATGGCTAAGTATGAGAGTAATGTAAAATTACATGTAAAACAAATTAAACATATAGCAAAGAGAAGAAATGTTATATACCTTTGGAAAAATAGATTAAGCTGATAATGTAGGCTTAAATGTGAGTGGGAAAAGGATGTAATGATAGCAAAAAGTATGAGAAAAAAGGTACATTATAGGGTCCTAACATCCCCCCCAACTAAAAAGGTTTCATGTCCTCAGGCAACTTCAATCTGAATCAGAATCCGGATACCGACTCTGGGCGTGCAAATTACTTAAGGAGTAGTTGTAGAAAGTACCGTCTGTTGGGGCTTTGAATCCTTGAATGTGTTGTGGCCTTTGCCAGGCTATTGCTTCAACCTTCTTGGGAAACCTATGATGAACTTGATACTTCTCTGCTGGCATCCACAGAATGGGAAAATGGAACTGATAACCTATCCAATTTTCAGTGCATTGCTGGACACATTTGATGTAACTAGGTACCCGAGAGATTGTTGTCTCAAGATTGGTAGGACTAAACAGATTGTGCTCCCACCTTTTCTCAGAAGATTTTTGCCAAAAAATATTATTTTCTTTTGGGGCAGTAGTTTCTATGGATTTAATAAATTGTTGACAATCTTGAAGTATTGTTGCCTGTAATTTCCATATATATTGAGTCATCCTTGGTTTCTTCAAAAAATGATAATATTCTACAACAAAGGTGGTAGCGTTCTATGGTTCTGGATGTATCCAGAGGAGACGTTTATCTTCATTATGCTTGGCAGCTAGAAAATTGTTTTTCCACATAATCTGGTTGGTAAGGAAGGAGACGAGTGCTCGAATCTGGATATCACCAACAAGAGGGTTAAGATTAATCTGTTTGTTCTCAGGAATGGATTCATTATGAAGATATACCTCACATAATAGATGATGATCAATAGTAGAGGCTTCTACAAAAGTTTGAACAAAATCTTCTGGTTTGAACACTACATAGGGTCTTCCTTCTTTGATTGATTTAATCTGAAAGAATGTAAGTCGTTCTATAAAGAAAAAAGAGAGTAATTTGAGGATGGTTTCCTAGCAGCCAACAATTTTTGTACCAAATCGAACATCATGAGCAATTTGTTTTTTAACTCCTCATTCGGCTTCTTATGGGCACGAGATTCTTTGCGTGTTTTCTCCAAAGATTCCTAGTTTGAATATATGTGGTTCAGCCAAAGTAGTTTGTGCTCCTGCAAACTTTTGTCATGTGTAATAGTAGACTCCTTTTTCCATTTGTTCATTATTACCTGCTCATTCCATGGTTGGGTTTGTGTTTCAGCATCGCAAGTGGTAGGCTGAGGTAGAGTCTGACTGGCTTGTTCCACAAAAGTAGGGGTACTTCTCTTGCCAGGAGGGGAAGATTCATCAATATGCAGATTTTATGTTTCATCATCGTAAGTGGTAGGCCGAGGTAGAGTCTGAGTGTCTTGTTCCACAAAAGTAGGGGTACTGATCTTGACAAGAGGGGAAGATTCATCAACAGGAAGAGTTTGAACAACTTTACTAATGAAAACAGGAGCTTCAGATTTAACAGTTGTTGTAGGCCAGGGTTCCTGTATATTAGCTTTGCTTTTAGGAATTTTTGAAGGTCCTACTGGTTCTTGTGTAACAGTAGGGCATTCCTCTTTTTTAACTGCAAAAGTTGTAGGTGCAGGGAAAGCTCCAGGCATTAGGATTTGAACCACTTTGTAGCCTGCTTGTTCATAAATATCCCCACATTGGTTGCACATATACTCTCTATACTGATCATCTTTTGTGTTTTTCCCTGCCATGGCTACTACGCAAGCTAAGGTATACAAATTAAGTTCCCTATCATAGGCTTCCTTTGCCATTACCAGCACTTTCGTGTAAGCTTCCAATTCTGATCTTAGAAACTCATTCTCTTGTAAGAGAGAAGCCATTGTTGGTTCTGGTTGTTGATCTATCATCGGTGTATCAAGAGGGGTGACTGGTTTTGTGTAACGGTTACAACCTCAGTAGATGGTTCTTGTGGAGCGGCTACAAAATCAACAGTTGATTCTTGTGTTTCAGCTACTTGATGTAAATAAAATAGTGTTTCAGCACCTTGGGCATGTGATTCTTGAATTTCAGGAATAAATTCAGCAGTTGGTTCTTGTGTTTCATCTATAGCTGGTTCTTGTGTAACAACTATAGCTGGTTCTTCTGTTTCAGCTATTGAATGGGTAGCTGGTTCTTGTGTGATAGCTATTGAATGAGTAGTTGGTTCTTGTGTGACAGCTATTGTTGCATCAGTCTAGGCATCTGATTATTGTATTTCAGGAATGAAGTTCGCAACTGGTTCTTGTGTTTCAGTTGTAGCTGGTTCTTGTGTAAGTGCTATAGTTGGTTCTTTTGTTTCAACTATTGAATGAGTAGTTGGTTCTTGTGTGACAGCTACTAAATGAGTAATTGGTTTTTGTGTGACAACTACTAGATGTAAAGAAAATGATGTCACAACACCTTGGACCTCTGGTTCTTGTGTTTCAGTGCCAGTGGGTTGAACAGGTAAAAATTCTGGGATTTGGGAGGGTGGAGGTGTATGGGTTTTTAGAAAAATGGATTGGGGATTTAGGGCAATGGAAGTAGTGGCTACTTTTGTTGAAGCCCTCGTTTGTTTTTTAGGTAAAAAGGAAGGAAAAATTGTGGTTTGCTTCTTTCTTTTGCGAGTGGGTTTTTCCTCAGTGATGAGGCAGGAAGGGTCATCGGGTTTATCTTCTTTAGAATCATCGCTAAGGATATGAACAGTAGGAGTAGATGATTCTGGTAAATTGTGGGGTGGACTTGGTATGGTAGGAGAGTTAATTGGATCAATTGGATATGTAGGCAGATTAATAGGTATTTCCGGAGGGTCAGGAAGTTTTTGTGGTTGTTCTTCATGAGGATTTTCAGGATGTTCAGCAGCTTCCTAATGGTTTATGGGTGGATTGTTTAGAAGAGGGTTTTGTTGGGAAAAACCCTTTTGGATGAGTAATTGAATGAGACGATGATGGGTGAGGGAAAGGATGGGATTTTTAACCTGTTTACAATAATGTGACATATTTCTAAGACATCCGAGCAGATACTAAGGAATATTCATCAGTCTAACATGTCGTAAATGAGATAACAAGACAAATTCGGACTGGTAAACTACCTGGTATCATCCTTCACAGGTAAGGTGGTGCTTGACAAACTTTGCAACTTTCGGCCAAGGAGGCGACAACGAGCTAAGTCGAACACCCCAGGCTTTAGGCTACACTTGTTCTCTTGGCAAGAGAAAATCCTGTTGGGCATTAAGAATAATATGTTTGCGGCTGAACCAGCGAATGCTAGTGACAGGAAGGCTCGAAACCTGTGCTATATCATCCTCTGTGACTATAATCCGAACCCCTTGAACTATAGAATGGTCTTGTTGAATATTTCGAGAAAATTGAAGAACCTGTTGTTGATCAAATCCCTTGAGCCTCTGAAAATAACCCAGCCAGCCTACCTGCTAAAAGATTTGGTAGACTTCTGGATATAATTCTAGCAGGGTTGTCGTGGCAGTTTCGTATCATATAATAGGGCCTCCCATAGCTATTCAACTCAGTAGAATGCACAATCAGAGAGTCAAGTAACCGCACCTAAACAGAGTAAGTTTTGTGGATGAGGGCATGTAAATGATGGTGAAAGGACAAGATGATGGATAAAAAATAAGTGCCGGTAGTCAGTTCGTGTGAAATGATGGCATAAAGTTTCGATATTTCCCCCCCCCAACTACAGCTAAAATAGTGACTTTAAGTGAATGGTAATAATGAATCGGGATCTTCTCATTAGCCATAGTTCAATTGTATTTACATATAAAGTTTACATACCTCATCTTTACATTTGATTCATACTTCAAAAAATATAGTGCATGTTCATAATAGATCTACAGTAATCATGGGAGAGACTTTGGATTTATGAGAGAAATTATATCAAGGGTTTGTTTAATCATGGGAGAAGGTAGTGATAGGACAGAATGTAGTATTAAAAATAGGAGTGAGAGCGAAAGAGATGAAGAAGATGTTTTTATGATAGGAAATGTTGAAAAAGTGGTGTTTCAGCAACAGGAAAAGAATGAAAAAATGTTTGTTGAAGAGTGATGTTTTAACAATGGAAAATATTGTTGAAGAAATGGTGTTTCAGCAGCGGGAAAAATGAGGAAAATGTTGTTGAAGAGTGGTGTTTCAACAATGGGAAAATGAAGAAAAATGTTGTTGAAGAGTGGTGTTTCAGCAATGAGAAAATATTGCTGAAGAAATGGTGTTTCAGCAGCGGGAAAAATGAGGAAAATGTTGCTGACGAGTGGTGTTTCAGAAATGGGAAAATGGGGGAAATGTTGCTAAAGAGTGGTGTTTCAGCAACGGTAAAAATGGGGAAAAGAAATGGAAAGGAAATAAAATAAAAGGGGATGAATGGTGGGGGTGTTGAATGGGAAATGAAGATGAATGGATTGAAGAAAGAGGGAGCAATGCTTCACAAAATGAAGCTTGGATCTTCTTGTAGTAAGATTGTCCTTTCTTGGTAGGCCTTTTCTGGATCGAGAATCTACAAAATAATCAATTGTAACATGCCATTCCTTGACAGGGATTATTAGTAAAAGAAATTTAATCTACTACTAAAGAAATAAAATTCAGAAAAATTAAATGCAATGAGGGGCAGGAGGCTCCTCTAAAAAGAGATAATGTGAATTTGCCACACATGTGGCCTTAAAATCTTCTTTGGAAATGGGGCGTTGGTATAGACGGAGCCGATGACCATTCACTAATAACAGTGTTTTAGAGTCATCAATTGTTAAGAACCTTACTGTTCCATTGGGGAAAATAGTATCCACTTCGTAAGGTCATAGCCATCTTGTACGTAGTTTCCCTTGAAATTCTTTAAACCAAGAATCATACAATAAAGCCCAATTACCTTTTTGGAATTGCTTATGCTTGATGATTTTATCATGCCATTTTGTTCTTTGTTGTTGAGTCATAGTTGTTTGGTGAATGACATCTAATCTTTTTTCATCCAATTCATTAAGTTGTTGCAACCTGGTTGTCTGTGCATCAGTCAAATCAAGGTTAACAGCTAAAGTAGTCCTTAAGGTTTTGATTTCAAATTCCACAGGAAAGACAACACTTTTTCCATAAACTAATTCATAGGGGGAGAATCCTATATTATTTATCCAGGTAATTCTATCAGCCCATAATGCTTCAGGGAGCCTTTGAGACCAATCCTTCCGGTTTTCCTTCACTTTTTTTGTGAGAATGGCTTCTATTACATTGTTTTTGCTTTCCACCTGTCCATTGGCTTGGGGGTGGTATGGTGTAGTCATTCTATGATGAATATGATATTTTTGAAGGGTGGATTTAAAACCATGAGAGGTGAAAGGAGGTCCTCCATTTGTGACTAATTCTCTAGGCACTCCAAATAGGATAAAAATATCTTCAAATAAAAAATCTAGAACAACTTCTTCAGTAGCTTTATGGAGTGCTTTAACCTCCACCCATTTGGTCATATAATCTGTGCAGACTAATATATAAACTTTTTGATTTGATGGAGGATTAATGGGTCCTACAAAGTCTAAGGCCCATCTTTCAAATGGCTCGAGTAATACCTGGGGGTTTAATGGCATTTCATCTCTATGACTAAGTTGACCCATTCTTTGATAGCTATCACAGGCTCGAACATATTTCTTTGCATCTTTAAAAAGTGAGGGCCAATAATAACCCATCCTGAGAATTTTATGTGATGTTCTTTTATCAGCAAAATGCCCTCCACAAGGTCCATCATGACAAGATTTTAGTAAATCATAAACCTCATCTTATCTAATGCATCTTTGGATTTCTTGATCAAGTCCTGTGTAGAAAAGACACCCACTTATCCAACTATACCGAGCACTTTGTTGAATGATTTTTCTTTTCTATCGATGGGATAGGTGTGGTGGTAACTTCCCTGCAACCAAATAATTAGCGATGTCTTCGTACCATGGTGAGTGAGCAGATACTGCAAATAATTATTCATCAGGAAAGGAATCATCTACTGGAGTATTATCATCAAGTGTTAACCGAGAAAGAAAATCAACACCTACATTTTCTTTTCCTGGTCGATCTACAATTGTAATATCAAATTCTTGTAATAATAGTAACCATCTCATGACTCAAGCATTTGTGACAGATTTGTTCATTAAATACTTAATAGCTGAGTGATCAGTATGGACAAAAGTAGAATAGCCAGTGATGTAATGTCAAAATTTATTAATAGCATAGATAACTCCTAAAAATTCATTTTCGGTAACTATATAGTTAAGTTTAGCAGGACTCATATTCTTGCTAATGAACTAGATAGCATAAGGGAGATGATTTTTTTCTTGTCCCAAGATAGCTCCTATTGCAGTATCTGAAGCATCAGAGGATATATGAAAGGTAAGTGTCCAATCAGGTCCTCTTAGAATAGGAGTTGTAGATAACTGATGTTTGAGTGTATCAAATGCTTCTTGGCAAAGATTAGTCCACTTCAATTTAGTATTTTTCATAAGTAACACAAACAAAGGAGAAACTATTTTGGAAAAAAATTTGATAAATCTTCTATAGTATCCAGCATGTCCTAAGAAGATTCTCACACCTGTTTGGGTTTTAGGAATAGGAAGGTCTTTAATGACTTGTATCTTGGATTGATCTACCTGAATTCCTTGAGATGAAATAAAATGTCCAAGTACCACTCCTTCACTCATCATCATATGACATTTTCCGGTGCTTAAGGAGAGGTGGGATTGTATACATCAGTTAAGTACTTTCTGAAGATTTTGTAGTGCTTCCTAAAAAGAGACACCATAAGGGGTAAAATCATCCATACAAATTTCCATAGAGTCATTAATCATATCAGAAAAGATTCCTATAACTTCTCTTTGAAAGGTTGTTGGTGCATTCCATGGTCCAAATGGGAGGACTCTATAAGCAAAAGTTCCCCAAGGGCTAGTAAAAGTGGTCTTATCTTGGTCTTGTGGTGCAATTTTGATCTGGTTATACCCATTGAAACCATCTAAGAAAGAGAAGAATTTCTTCCCTGACAAACTATCTAACACCTGATCAATGAATGGTAACAGAAAGTGATATTTTTGAGTGGATTTATTTAAGGCTCTATAATCTACACACACTCTCAATTTCTCGTTTTTCTTAGGAACTATTACCAATAGGGAAACCCATTCACTGTCAGATATAGGATATATAAACCCTACATTAAGTCATTTTTGAAGTTCCTCTTTAAGAATTTCTCTTAAATTAGGGTTCATTCGTCGTTGAGGTTGGCAGATTGGTCGAAAATTTTCCTTGATATAGATACGATGAGTACATAATTCAAGAGAGATTCCCTTGATATCTGTATAGTCCCATGCGAATGCTTCCTTATGTTCAAGAAGTAACTTCATTAATTGTTGTGTTTTAACAACTATCAAGTTGGGGTTTATATTCAGTGTTTTGCTAGGTTCAATTTCTACTGGTATACTTATAGAAGAGATGGTAGTTGATGTTTGAGGTAGGTATTTAGAGTTAAGGTTTTTCTGGGTATCTGAATCCAAAGTGCATCTAGTTGATTATGTGTTTCTGGAGTCACAGAGGAGGGTTCAAAAATAAAATTATTGATTACTTCATCCTCAGTGGCATCTTTAAGGCTTAAGGCTTGTCTGATAGTCAAGATAGGTTGAGTAGTTTGATCATCATAGTCCACCCATAAGGAATTGTCATTATTAATCAAGGGTGTAGCGTGAAGGTAGAGGGTAAGTTGTTTGGTCTCATATCCATAAGGAAATTTTCATTGATCCAGATCTACAACTGATAAAGGCATCTGTTATGGCTAGCCAAGGCCTGCGCAAAATTAGAGGATGACCCCCCAACTTTGTTTTAGGTTGTAATACCACAAAATCAGTTGGATAATTCTAGGACTCAACTGAGATGATTAGGTCTTCAGTGACTCCTTCCGGTTTGATTGTAGAATGGTCAGCTAATTCTAGGATGGTTGGGGTATCTCTGATTTCATTCTTCAGTTGTAATAGTTGTGAAGTTTCAATATTCATAATATTGATAGCAGCACCTAAGTCTACCAGAACTCAAGGAATTATTGTTTTTCCTATTTTCACTGTGACAGTAGGATGGTCGGGATCACCATATTTAACTGGGGGATCTTTACCCAATATTAGTGCAGACAGATCACCCATGACATGAACTGTGAGGGGATCTTTTGTTTTCCTACCAGGTTTCTTAACACAAATGTCTCTCATAGTTATGGCATAAATTGGTACATCTCTTAGTGCTTGTAATAGTGGAATTTTGACATAGAGATTTTGTAATTCCCCTACAAGATTGAAAGCAGGTGGCTCAGGAGTTTTAGTTAAAGCTAAATGCTCAGGGAAGGGTGGTTCTATTGTTTCAACAACAGTGTTTGAGGACGGTTGTACCTCTTTAGGTAAATCGTGCTTTTTTATTTTTTCTTTATCGGAATCAGAGGAGGTAACATCATCAATGATAGGTTCTACTATTTTCCCAGATTGTAAATGAATATCATTGCGTTGTGCAGGGAAAAGAGAAAGTATAGGCTGGTTTTGAATATCAATGCACTACACAGCCTTATTATTGGGGTTAGGGTTAGGTTGTACAAGTAGTCGGGGCCGCATCATTTGATTATTCGGTGGAGCACCTGATGGTAAAGGGAGTGGTTGCTGAAATTGTGATTGAAATTGAGAAAATTGATTTGGGAACGGGGGTTGTTGACCTCTCCAATTTGGATTGCATTGGTTAAGGTAAGGTTGTTGTTGTGAAGGCCAAGGTGTCCATATTGTTGGGTCTACAAAGGGAGGGTTTGTTTGTTGCATGGGTGGGTAATTCATTTGATTGGAGGGTGGGTATTGAATTTGGTTAAAGGGAGGGTAATTTGCTTGACTAAAAGAAGGATAATTATTTCAACGATTAGAAGATGTAAATGGCATATTAGGATTCATACTTTGTCCCCGCGGTTTCCATTGTCTTCTCTGTGTCAACAGATAGACATCTTTAGCTTCTTCATCAGTTGGTTGTAATGTTTCTTTGATTCCTGGTAAAGAAGGGCATTGCTGAGTTTCATGATCCTTATCACAAATGGTGCAAATTATCTTTTTTTCCAATGGGCATTCCCTTCGTGGGTTCTTTTCTCTGCATTTGGAACAAAATATGGACAGAGCTGCTTCTGCTTCGGCTTGTTTCTTTTTAATATGCAAGGTGTCAATTTGTGAAGCAAAAGAACTTAACATTTTAGTTTTAAAATCCTCAAGTAAATTACCTATTTTTGCTCTTGTTGCTCCTCCACTGGATGATTTTTGAACTCTTGAAAATGTGGTATCCCTATTGTTTGATTTATTCCTTGTAGCTCCTCTTGAACATCTTTTACAGAGGTTAACAATTTCATCATATGATTCTTTAGATATGTCCCCTTTTCCAAGCATATTCAGCATATCTAGACAATCATCCCTTACTCCTTTCAATAATATTGTTTTAAGAATATCTTTACTTACATTGGGGTGACTAGATCTTTGTAGATTATACTGTAGCCTTTCCACAAATTCCTCCATATTTTCATCCTCTTTCTGTATCGTCTTGAATGGTTCCTCTCTTTTTTCTCTTGTTCGGCAATAGTCTTGATATTTGTGCAGAATTTTTTGTTTCACCTGATCCCATGTTGTGATTACATGACCTCCAAGACTCATGAACCATCTTAATGCATTTCTTTTTAATGTTGTTGGAAATAGCTTTAATTTTTTAGCATTGGAAATGTAATCATAA
>JZKD02S2236113.1:16327-35378 GCA_000966675.3 Picea glauca
TTTTTAACATAAGAAATTTTCAATTGATTTATATTTAAAGTTGATATTGAAATATTTAGTTTTAAGTACTAAAAGAATGACACATATCTTTCATACTAAGACGTAAAAAACATCACAGGTAAAATAAATTAATAAAAATTATATAAAATACATCATAGATGAAATAAATTAATATAATTTGCTTTCAATTACCTTATATAAAAAGTTGATACAAAAATATTTTATTTAAGATGGACATTGAAATAATTTTGTTATTAATAATAATTTTATAATGACATGTGTGAACTTTATGTTAAGCATGAAAGGAAAGTTAATCTAAAAATATTTTATTTGAGCTGGATATTGAAATATTTTTGTTATTAATATGTTTTTTAATGATGTGTGAACTTTATGTTGAGAATGTGATGCATGAGCATCTTCTACAACCATGTAGTATTTGACCTCTAAGGTATTAGGAACTTTCTTCCTCATTGTAATTGTTTTTAATTATTTTGTAATAGTCTAGGGTGTTCAAGAAGAAGGTAGTTTTTCCATGAATGTAATAGGAGGTGAAAGAGTTAGATAAATTAGGAATTATGTTATCTCGATCGGATTGCGGCTAGGGTTTCTGAAGCTCTCTGAACCGCGCACCAAGGTTTTTGCAGCGGGCCTGCGCCGCGCAGGGTCCGGATACAGCCCCATTGGAGCTCATGTCGAGCAAGGAGGGAGGGCCATCGGGCTCCTCCTACAGCCATGTAACGGCCAATGGAATGCCCCCTCAATGTGGCCCAGAAAGATGGATCCCCAGGAAATGGCAAGGACAAGGAAGGCAAAGATAAAGATGGCTTTGTGCAGCCAGCTGGGAAAAGGCGTCCAGGAGCAAAGAGACAACTTGCCCAAATAAGCAAAGATCCATCTGCCCGTAACAAGTTTTCCGCATTACAAGATCAACCAGAGCACATACCCAATAATGTATCCCAAAGCGCGACCCCCACGAATCAGGAGCCCCACGACATGGATGCAGAAACGGGCACCTCTCAGCAGGGCAAGGAACCTGATCCCCTGCATCCAAATGGAGTCTCGAGCACACAGAAGCCACAGGAGACAGAGGAAGGCGATGCCGAGATGGAGCTGGAAGAAAATGACTTAGCTGGAGTGGACTTGGAGCACCTGGAGCACGCATACAGACACCAAAAACTTTATACCATTCCCAGAGACCAACTAAGAAAAGTTCATAAGGTCTTTCTCAACTCTTCATCCGGATCAACAGCACGAGCCAGTAAGGCCTTAGGAATCCAGAGCACACAACAAAAAAACCCAGGTAAAGCTCAGAAAGAGGAAAAAAAAAGAGGACGAAAATCCACTAACAAGCTCATACAGGAAATAGGGAACTACATGGTCAACTCGGGACAAATCCATTTGATCTCGGATAGCTTTCCCCCGCTCCATACCCCTCCGTCAGTATGAAGATCATCTCCTGGAATATTCGAGGTCTCAACGGACGTAGCAAGCAGAAAATGCTACGGGACATGATTATGACAGAAAAACCGAACATCGTCATGCTACAGGAAACAAAATGCTCGTCAGAAGACATAGATCGGCTCCTTCCATTCTGCTGGAGGCAAGGGAGGGCGGCCTCCGTAGACGCCCTGGGCACCGCCGGGGGCTTATCCATCCTCTGGAACACCAATGAGGTGATTATGGAAAACTTATTTGCCACGAGATGGTCCATCACAACGGTTTATAGATGCATAGGCTCAAACCGGCCTGGATGCCTGACCAACGTTTACGGTCCAGCCAATCCGAGGGACAGGCCAGATTTCCTTCACAGCTTACACAACGCTTATATGCTAAAACAGCACAACAACTGGCTGATTCGGGGAGACTTTAACATCATTCGAAGTCTGGAGGAAAAGAAAGGTGGCTCCAAACGATTGGAACGAGACTCTGAACTCTTCAACAATCTCATTGATGATCTTCACCTTGTGGACATGGAAACTAGCAACGGCACTCATACCTGGTCAAACAGAAGAACATGCACACATCAAATCGCCTGCAAGTTGGATCGCTTCTTCATCTCCGAGTCCCTCATGCTGGAAGGAACAACCATGGAAGCTACCATTCTCAATCTTCCCAGCTCAGACGATTGGCCCATAAAGCTATGGATGGACGTCCAGGCAACAACTGGTAAAAAACCTTTCAGATTCGAGCAGTTCTGGTTGGATCATCCGGATTTCCAGGCCAACATACAAAACTGGTGGAAGGAGGCTGAAGTCCACCGAGGCTCCAAAATGTTCCGATTCCAACAAAAATTAAAAAACCTCAAGCACATCCTCAAGAACTGGAACCAGCACACCTTCGGAAATATCTTCGATGCCCAGAAGAAGTTGAGGGAACAATTAGGCAAAATCCAGTATCGAATCAGGCAGCATGGGTTAACCACTGAACTCAAAAATCAGGAAATGGAAATAGCCCAACAACTCGAAGACAGAAGAAGACAAGAGAAAATTCTTTGGAAGTAGAAATCGCGCATCCAATGGCTCAAGGAGGGGGATCGTAACACAAAATTCTTTCACAGGACGGTCATACAAAGACGGCATACTAATAAGATTACGCATCTTATCTCAGACGAAGGAGATTCCATCACTTCCCATGAGGACATGGAGACAGCCCTGGTAGAATATTTTCAAAATCTCCTCAGCGAGCCCCTCCCGGATAGACGTGAGGCCATAAAAAAAATCACAAGAAACATGCCCTCCTTAGTCACGCAGGAACAGAACTCGGCCTTGCTCCGTCCCATTACGATTGAGGAGGTGGATGAGGTGCTTCATCACACGCCCAAATGCAAGGCTCCGGGACCGGATGGGTTCACAAGCGATTTCTTTCATCATTGCTGGCCAATGATCAGGACGGAAGTGTGGAAATCCTGGAAGACTCCAGAGCTACTGGTCAGGTCCTCCAAGCCCTCAACGCTACTTTCATCACCTTAATTCCCAAGGAAGGAAATGCACATCATCCTCAGCAATTTAGACCAATAGCTTTATGTAATGTCATCTACAAGCTTCTTACAAAAGTCATAGCCCGGAGGCTCAAATCCATCTTACCAACAATCATATCCCCAGAGCAGTCGGGGTATGTAGAAGGTAGACAAATCTTGGACAGCGTCATCTTGCCTCATGAAGTAATCCATTCACTACAAAAGACCAAGACTCCAGGTATGCTTCTCAAACTCGACCTCTCTAAAGCGTTTGACAAAATAAGCTGGAACTTCATGCAAGAAATGCTCTTAGCCTTTGGCTTTGATCAGAGCTGGGTAAAATGGATCATGAATCTTACCTCCACGGCCTTCTTCTCTTTTCTAGTGAATGGTGTCCCTTCCCTTCCTTTCTCCCCTTCCAGAGGAATCAGACAAGGAGATCCTCTCTCTCCCTTCCTGTTCATCATTCTGGCGGAAGGTCTCAGTCGGTCAATACACGCAGCAATGGAAAACAACTTATTGACTGGTCTTCCCCTACATGGTCTAACCCCACCTATCTCGCACAGCCAGTTTGTGGACGACACTCTCCTGATGGGCAGCCCAACGACCCGTGAGGCAAACGCTATCCAGGAAATTCTCAGCTCCTTCTCAGAGGCTTAGGGCCTGGATTGAAACAAGGGTAAGTCTCAAATCTTCTTCTTTAATACACCCCCACCTGTCCAGCGTCATATCTCTGCGATCTTAGGTTTCGATCGAAGCTCCCTTCCATCCAAATACTTGGGTATTCCCCTCATTGATAATAGCCACCGAAACTCTTCTTGGGAACATCTGCTCACCTCCTTCTCCAAAAGGCTTTCTTCCTGGACCTTCAGAGTCTTAAATTTTCCAAGTCATCTTACTCTGCTCTTCTCTGTTCTCCAGTCACTCCTGTTCTACCATTTCTCAGCTCTAGCAGCACCGAGGTTCGTCCTCTCTGCCATCAAAAATTTTCAAAGAACCTTCTTATGGCACGGCGTCAACTCAGGGAAGAATATGGCGCTGGTTAGCTGGGACAAACTGTGTTTCCCAAAAACACAAGGCAGCCTAGGCTTAAAGGACCCCTTCACAATGAATAATATCCTCAGTGCCAAAATATGGTGCCGCTGGTTAAAACATCCCAAGGATCTCTGGGCCAGGCTCTGGAGGAAGAAATACACCCCAAATATTGCAGAGAAAGACCTTATTAGATGGAACGGGGACGACCCGGGCTCCCTAATTTGGACTGCGGCCAAACAAAACAGATAGCTAATAACCCGACATGCTTTCTGGGAGATCAGGAATGGCAGGACGACGCTTTTCTGGCAGGACTCCTAGAAGCAATGGCCAGTTTTGGCTAAGGAGGACTGGGCCCGAGATATCTGCGCCCAAGCTACGTAAATGGGCCTCACAAATGTCGCTAACTATTGGCAGGACTCCCCCACGAAGAACACTTGGCGACGCTAGCACCTGGACCGAGGGCGCCTTAATTTAGGAGCACAAGTGGACCTGGAACCCTGGAAAAAAGAGATGGTAACAAGGAAAATACCCAAAAATGGGGGCAGCAATATCCTCAGATGGGGTCACCGACCGCAAGGAACTTTCAGCACTCAGGAGGCCTACCTGCTCAAAACAGTAACGGACCCCATCCCAAACTCGACAGCCTGGCAGAAACTGTGGAACCTTAAGCATTGGCCAAAGATTACTCTTTTCCTCTGGCTGGTTCTCCATTCTAGCACTCTGACATGGGATAATTTAATGAAACGAGGCTTTGTAGGGCCCTCACTCTGTATTCTTTGTGGCAACGCAGAGGAAACCCTCAATCATCTGCTCAATACTTTCCCCTTCACTGCTCAGGTTTGGGACCAGGCAGCGCAAGTCATGCGAACATCGGATCGGAACAGGGACAGCATCCAGGAAACAATCACGAACTGGAGGAATGAAGCCTTCCATTCTCCCATCCTAAACCGCGTCTGGCAACTCATTCCAGGCTTTATCCTATGGCAGACTTGGAAAGAGTGGAACAAAAGAATCTTCAAGGATACATCCCTTCCGTGGCAACAATGCTAGCACCTATGTTGCAATAATATCCGAGAGACAATCAACTTTCAACAATGGTCTGAGGCCGATAGCAAGGTGGTGCCCTCTGAATACAGAATCTTACAACATTGGGCGTTGCATCCCCCCCAGACGACACACTTCACTAGCCAACCTATGTTCAGCAGTCCTTCTCATTGGTCTCCTCCTCCGGAAGGCTACATCAAGCTAAACTTCGACGGAGCCTCGAAAGGCAACCCTGGCGCTGCCGGCTACGGGATAATCTTCCGAGATCATCGAGGACACATCTTGATCATAAGCACAGGATCCTTGGGGCACTCAACAAACAACAATGCATAGCTTTGGGGTCTCCTCAAGGGACTCCGAATAGCCCGCGACAATGGATTTACTAAGCTTATAGCCGAAGGGGACTCTCAAATCATTATTAACATCTTGAGTCGAATGCTTAATGGGGTGCACCCGGATAGACTGGAACCCAGTTGGAGACTCTCCCTCGGGCTTCAAATTCTCTCTGAATTATTGCAGCCAGATCAAGCCATCATCCCCTCCCACATCAAGCGGAAAGCGAATCAAGTGGCGGGCGTGCTAGCCAACTTAGGCGCTACTTGGAGTGGATCAAATCTTCTATGAAACTCCAGCAGGGACTCGGAACACCCCATCTTCCAACGGTGTATTCGCAGAGCTGCTGAAGCAGACAACCCCCCAGATGGGGTGTTATTGCTGGCCATGGGGCATACGGAGGAGGTTGGCATCAGGCCATCGGGCACGAGGCCATGTGATATGCCCGTGCCGGAACCCATCACCGCCCTCCAGTACTAAATTGATGCAGCCAGCCATTAAGGTAAGTACGCACGCATTAATGGTTTGTGAGCTTCCGCTCTCTTGGGTTCTCCATATCATTTCTATCGCGTAGATGGGATTCTCATTCGTTTTCTTGATGCATAGTCTCCACACCAGGGGTGGTGAGTGCTCCTCTGCGTGCTCTCGGGCGAACTTTACTCAATCCCTGGTGCACCTAGTTTGCTCTCATAGCCTCCACGCCTCCTGCGACTCGGCCAACCTCACCCCTCACCCTGTTTCAATGCCTCGTGAGCGTGGGAAGCCATGACGGGGCTCCCCCTGGCGACCCCGAAGACCATCCCTCTCGCCTCTTGTTTCGCAGCCATATACCAGGACTATGATACCTTGGTTATCCAATCCACCTCCGCTTCTGGACCCCGCCTCCGCAGAACCGCTACCTGGCATCCTCCACGCTGTGTTTCCACCTCGGCAATCTGCAGAAGACCCCCATTCTCCCCGCAGACCAGGCAATTATGTGCATTCGGCTCCCGGTTCCAACACGAGAGTGCAGCTCCGGGATACTCTTGACAATATTTACGACCTGGTGTTCGAATTAAGAAAGGAGATAGATGACCTCCACTTCCGCGTAAACCTTACCAACGCCAAGGTGACGACGCTCCTCCATCTCTTAGCTTCCATGAGCGTGTCCTTTCCCTCTCACCCGGGTGAAGACTCCTCAGCGGAAGTGCCCCATGCAACGACTCAACTTGGCAGCACCTCAAAGCGAAGAGACGACAGCGAGGTGACGGCATGCATCGCTTCAACGAGCCAACAACAGCAGACGGAGGTGACAGAGGCCGAGCAAGCGACGGATAGAGAAAATACCGAGATGATCTGGGACTCCGGACTCACCTACTTAGTGGAGCCAAGTGTCTAACTGTGTTTTAAGGCAAATTTGGTCATTCCTAGCTAGTTTTCTTTTTGCAAGCAGGCTCATACTCACTATATGTTTAGTTCTAGAACTGTTTAGCAAACTTTTAAGGTTGACTGGACTGGTTTCCCCTCTGTTGGGGCAGTCCAGGGAAGCCATACTGTCTATGGATGTAATCTGGCACTTTTTCCAGTCTTTTGAAGGAACTTAATATATTATACTCTTACTTAAAAAAAAAAAAAAATAGGAATTATGTTTGGATCAGATCCTAATTTTTAGGATGAGAATCAGGTTGTTGTAAACTAAATGTAGTCTTTGTGTAATTTTGGTCAGAAATGATCCTATCTTTGTGGATTCAATCAATCTGGTCCTTATTGTATTAAAGGTTTGATACGAGAGAACAGAGGGTGTAAGTGTGTGGAATGAGTGTAGAGTGAGAAGTGTGGAAGTATGCAGTGGATTCTATGTGTTAAATAGGCAACAATGAAGTGTTTTGTTTGCAAGAGATCATGTGTAAGTCCTTGTAGCATGTCTAAACCAGATTAAGACCACAAAGAGAAGAAATAGCTAGAACTATGCCTCAGAAACTATCCGATCAAAAATTGGTGTATGTAGAAGTCATTCTACAATATAAGTGATTAGATGGCCAAGATCAAATTGAGAGGATTAGATCGACGGTCCACAACATTTCAATCATCGTGCATCGACATTTTATTGTTGTTTATTTCTTTGAATAGGTTCGATGTCTCAAAGTCCGACACATGTTCCATAAGTGGAATGGAAAGGTGAATCATTATAAGGAGGATAATGATCCACCATCGATTACAATAGGATTGATGGTGACCAGGCTCTAATCGATACCATCAAATATTAAAAAGGGGACCCACAAGTTTAGATCTGACTCTTGATCGAGAGTGAAAATTGACGATGTAATATTAGTGTGTATCAACAACGTATGAGGAGGTTAACACAAGGAGGTATGAGAACCCAAGGTCCGATGGCCCAAAATACGTGGCACCCATTTATTTGTCCACGTGATTCCACATGAAGTTATGGTGTGGCCCACAAAGGAAGGTTTGGATGGTTGAGATTAAATAATTGAATCTGAAGATCGAGATCCCTCGTCATAGCAGGCTGCAACCATCGGAGGTTTTAAGGTGTCGGAGGGAATAAAATTCGAGACGCCAATATACGCCAAGTTCCGTAGTGGCCAACGATTTGTATTGAGAACAATCAACGGTCCAGAAAGGATCTGAGATACAGATCAGCAGCCCAAATTGATCGTGCACACCCACGCTTAAGCCCTGGTTATAGCGTATGGTCACATAGCAAAACGAAAAATTTTAGCACTTGCACGAGGTAATTTCAATTTTTTCTTTGAATTCGAATTCATGTTCAATTAACAAACTCTACAAAAAAATTGGAGTTCTAAAAGACAAAACCAATCTGGATTGGTCATCAATTTGGTATCAGAGCGTACAACATCCAAGAATTGATAATTGAATATGGTGTTTAGAATACGAGGAGGAAGAGGTCGAGGAAGACCTGTTGAAAATGCATAAGTCATTGAAGAAATGAGAAATATTCAAGAACGATTGGAGAAAATGGAAGTTATTCAATGAAGAGGTGTTGACTTGGGAGATGTCAGTGAAGAAGAAGAAACTGTAGAAGTTGAAGAGGGAGCAAAGCCTGAAGAAGAAGGTGTTGAAGAAAAATTAATTAGAGTTATTATGGGATTTAGCTCTAGACCAATAATGGAGGTACCGTTGTATGAAGGAAGCATGAATGTAAATGAATTGATGGAATGGATCACTACTATGGACAAGTACTTTGAATATGAAAATGTATCTAATGAGAAAAAGGTAATTTTTTTTCTCATCAGATACATGCCCAACAATGCATCCCCGACCACACTCACTGAGCTTTGGAGCTTCTAAGGCCTTACCAATTTCTATCACAGGTTCGTGTTGGGATTCTCCCACATTACATGGGCCCTTATCCAAGTGACCAGGGGAAGAGGCAAGGAAAATATCATGTGGGTCCAGTCCCAATAGAAAGTGTTCGATGATTTGAAGTAGTGCTTATGTTCAGCCCTAGTGCTCTCATTACCCAACCTACAACAGCCTTTTTAGATTGAGACAGATGCTTCAGACTATGTTGTGGGCATAGTTCTCACTCAGCATGGAAATATCTTGGACTATCATAGTGAGACAATATTACATATCATCCATAACTACCCCACTTATGACAAAGAAATGTACTCCATTATACAATCCTCCTACCAGTGGAGGCATTACATTCTCGGGAAGGAGACATACATCCACACTTATCCAGACATCTACGAGAGATATCTTGACTTCACCACTACCTACCATATGTTGGGAACAAACACAATTGTCACTAATTTCCATCTTCAAGACGGGTTGTTGTGCCATTTAGGTCATCTCTGCATCCCATCATGTGAGCGAGCAAAGTTGATTTGGGAATCTCACTCTAGTCGAGTGGTAGGACACTTTTGCGTAGAAAAGATAGTGGAAATGTTGCAGGAACATTTCTATTGGTCGAAACTTCGACGGGATGTCAGCAAGTATACCAGGCCATGCATGGCTTACGCCATTACTAAAACTAGCCATCAAGAAACAAGGCATGTACACCCCTCTTCCTACTCCTGACATGTCTTCGAAATCCATCTCGATGGACTAAATTTTAGGCCTTCCTTCAACCAATCATTTAAATGACTTTGTTTTTGTGGTTGTTGATCGATTTTCCAAGATGGCGTTTATGGACACCTGCAAGAAGAGCATAACATCCGAGGCTACTGCCAATATTTTCTTCGAACAAGTGTGGGCACATTTTGGGATACCACAAACCATCATCTTAGATTGGGACAATTGGTTCCTCAGCACATTTTAATCGAGCCTCTAGTAATGGCTGGACACCAAGCTCGCCAAATACACGTCCTTCCACCCCCAAACAGATAGCCAAATCGAGGTCGACAACAGGATGATCATGCATATATTTCACATGTATAATTCCAAGAATCCATGCACATGGGATGAGATTCTTCCTTATGTTTAGAACAGTTACAATAGATCCATGCATAGCTCAACTAGCCACAGCCCCTTTTAGGTGGGGTTGGGATTTTAACTATTGGGTCCCATGGATGTTGCACTACCCCTTGTGTCCAAATAGGTAGAATCATCTCATGCTCAAACTGAAGCCAAAAAAGACACTTGGTTCATTAAACAAATCCAACACATCTGCCAACAGGTTTAGGATATTTTGAAAAAGTCTAATGCCAAGTACAAGAAGCACCATGATCAACATTGGGTTCCACATAAGTTTCATGTGGCAGATAAATTTTGGTTTCATTTGCATAAAGAAGTCCTTACAAGACCCCATCGAAAGCTTTGTCCACTCTGATATCGACCTTACACCATCACCAAGGTTGTGGGTGACAACTCTTTTGAGATTAACATTCCCCTCGTCCTTGGATTGCACCTAGTGTTTAATCTGGACCTCCTTCGGCAATACTTTCCACCATTGTTGGACACCTTAGAGATAGTAGAATAGTTGACACCGATAAATATCAACCCTAACAACATGGAAAACGAATCCAATGATAATATCATGGACACAAAGGTCAAAGGTACTCTCCAACATAAGCTTCAATTTTATCATGTTGTCAAAGCGAGGCAACTCCTGCACCAAGGAAAGTGGCTCACCCGGGGCCAAATTTAGCATAAATTTCCTCATCTAATGAGGGAACTCAATGAAATTGAGACCATTAATTCATAAGGGGGAAGGATTGAGCCAGGTGGATATCGATCACCACCCACTTCTTACAGCTTACTCACATACATTTTTCATCTTGGTAGTTTGTTTTTCTAGCTTTTCGGGTCTTAAATTTCCAAGGACATTTTGAGGCCCTAAACAACGTTTTTTAGGCTCACCATAGTCAAAACATAGATGAAGTTAGAGTGTGATGACATAATCTGTATTCCTTGGATATACATTTCCATCATGCTATCATGCACTTAAAACGAAGATCGTATGCAAAATTTACGACCTTGGAAAGTTGATGTACCATCTTACCCCATCAAGGCCCACATGACTTTTGGCGCTTCATCTCCTAGGGTTAGGTTTTTGGATTTATAAGGTCTTTTATTACTTCTTGATGTTAAAAAGGAATAGATTCCTCATTGTAGTCTGCTTAGTAAAATGCACATACTCTCCACATCTCTTCTCAGAGATTAGCTACAACCATTCAAGCAAGATTGTTTCATTCTGCATTTTACAGTTTCAACAGATTTATTTATTGAATATAAGTTAAGTTTCACTATATCTTTGTTATTGTTCTCTGTATATATTTTTTAATGTTATAGATCTGCATTTCTTTTCTTTCTTCTCATAAATTTGGCTCAAAGTTCACCTATGCAGTAAATAAAACACCCAGGGGTCCCTAAATTTGCCCAGGTAATTATAAATTCACCCAGGAAACAAGAGAACACTTTAGATGGGTTCTACAGGATAAAAATATTATTCAACAAAGTATGATTAGATCATTTTAACTCATAACATAGATACCCAAGAACATAATGCATTAACTATCATATATCATCATTTAAATGGGAATTTTATTACACCAGAGAGAAAATCACAAAGGGGTGAGCTATACACAAACTTTGTGTATTGTTACTCACTGAAAATACAAAATTGTAGAGGCCAAGGCTCAGAGACACCTTTTCTTAGAGTTAATACATATTAACTCCTTTGTCCACCCGACTTCAAACAGGATTCCTTCTTCAAGCTCTAATTTTTTCCGTTGTCATTCCCTATTTCTCCTTGCATCTCCCCCATTGTTGTCTTCTTTGTTACAACCTTCAGTTTTTTAATGGCATGCCATTGGAATTCCAACCATCACAATGGTTCATTTCCCCTTCCAATTTCTTTCCAAAAAGAAAAATAAAATAAAAATGGCATGTTTACAAAATTTGCAAAAGAGTAAACATCTATGTGTTTATTACAAAGTTTTACAGAGGATCCAATTCAAATCACACCTCCCCATTTGTAGGATTTTGGTCCCCAAAATATTCATCTCCATTCAATCTTCTTATCCGATCAATAATCATACTTCGAAAAAAAAACTCCACAAAAGGGTGCCTCTGATGTAGGATGGAAGATAAGAGCTAAGTAGGGGTTTCCTTTGGAATAACCCTACTATTCTTCTCATGGTCGTGGATGACATCCACTATTGCAATATTTTGTTGGAAAATCATTTCACCTTGGGTTTCAAATAGCTCCTCTTTCCCCTTGACCTTGACTCTTGAATCTTTCTTCTTGGTTGTGTGGTTCTTGGGATGAAGTTCCAAGTGAAGCCTCCAATATTTGGCCTCCCAATGTCCATACAATATGCAATACTAGAAATAGTTCCTGCATGGGCTACTTTTCCGTCTAGAGTGCCCACAATGGCTTGCCTTATGACCTCTTTTCTTGCAATAGAAAAAAAACTATGCCATACCTTTTCATTTTTTGATGATTCTTTTTGCACATGAATTCCTTTTTGGTTCCCCTTGCCTTGAAAAAAGTGATTTAAGAGGAACTTGTGTTGGCTTCGTGTCCACTGAGTCCCAGGGCTTCATGTTTGAGCCTTTGTTGAGCTACAATGGGAATCACAATCCCTTGGCTTTCCTTGCCTATCCATTTTCCATCATAGCCCATTTTTCCCATGATCTTGGAACAAATTCCTCTAGTGTGTTTCTCAAAGTCACCAAGGGTATTGGAAGGTGAGTTTATCATGTTTTCCTCTATCATGGTACTATCTTTGGAAGTGGCAATGGATGGGGATTTATTGGTCTCTTAGACAATTGCTTCTAGCTTCTTCAAGGCCTCTTTCTTTATTTCCAAGTCATGGTATAGGTGAGAAGTGGCCTCTCTGAACCTCTCCTCTTGGAAATTTTATAACTCAATGAAATTCTCCCCCAAATGCAAGAGATGCAATCTTTTCTTGTCTAATTCTTCCCTCATGGCGGTGAAGGAGACATGGCTCCTAGAAATCTCTTTCTCCAACTCATATTTTCTCTATCTCCAATATTAACTTTCTTCTTGGATTTACATGTTGAAGTCTCTCAACTCTTCCAAGTTTTATCTGTTCAAAATTTTTCCCATGGTAGCTTCTTCAAGGTCTTTGGAAAACCCGCTCTGATACCATATGATCCATAAATGGTAGGGAAATGGCCTTTCCATCTCACCAACACATATTCTACTGCGGAATAAAAATTTTATTTATATCTTGATCTTCTTCGTCTCGTTATAATCCTTGCAATATGTCAATCAGTCAAGTTGACCAAATAATAAACTAGTCGAGTCAGCCTCATGGATCACCTGTTGAATGCTCCGATGGTTGAGTCGAATTATTTGATGGCCGAGTAAACCAAATGGAATCCCAGATGATTATTTGATGTTCGGGTTGACCAAATGAAATCCTGGTCGAATTCTTTGATGGTTGGGCTGACCAAAGGAAATCTCGGTCAAATTCTTTGATGGTCGAGTCGACCAAAGGAAATCTAGGTTGAATCATTTGATGATCGGGTCGACCAAAGGAAATCCCAGTCAAATTATTTGATGATCGAGTCGATCAAGGTAAAGATCGGTCAAATTATTTGATGGTAGGGTCAACCAAAGGAAATCTCGGTTGAATACTTTGATGGTCGGGTCGACCAAACTAAGGAAAATAGATTTCAAGAGTAACCCATTCATGATGGGTCAACCATTAAAAAAATATCTAGAGGTGGATTCGATCTTCAACAACAAAGGGAAAATTTCGTAGAGCGATTTGGTGACCCCCAACACCTTAAAAACATCTAGGGGCGGCTTTGATCCCCCATGGTAAATAAAAAATACGATGGATGAATTTAGATGTTCAACAATGAATAAAAATTCCCATGGGTCTTTGAATTCACCAATGTAAGTATAAGTTCTCCCATGCAATAAATAAAACACCCAGGGGTCCATAAATTCACCTAGGTAAGAATAAATTTTCCTAGGAAATGGGATAACACTTTGGACGAGTGCTACAAGATAAAAATATGCTTCAAAGGAGTGTGATTAGATCATTGTAACTCATAACATAGATACCCAAGAACATAATGCATTGCTGGAAATATTGTCATTGATGTCAACAATCAAAGTAATGATGACAAAATAGTGTGCAGAGATCGAACGAAGTGATGATGTCAAAACAATGTGCAGAGATCGACAAAGAGAACAGGAGAAGAAAATAATCAAATGATCAAATCTCAGAAGGTATAACACATTGCACAGAGAGGAAATCTGTGTTTACTGTTGATCACTATAGGATCAACAATGTTCCCATGGTCTGAAGACTAAAGAAGGGAATTGAAGAATGCAGTCGACCATTGCACGGGAAAAGGATGAGAAGTTGAACAATGCGCGGAAAAGGTGAGATGCTTCAGAAGTCATTCGATCAAGAAATTAACGGCACTGATTGTCTCAAGTAATGTGATTTATCCCACACTGGAATCATGAATAAAATCATATAGGTTTATATACATATCTCTCTTCATATCTTATTGATGCATAGTGCAAAGTTATGGTGGGGGCTCTAGGTGTTTGGACTCCACGAGAAGCTCACCAGCCTGGAGCCCGAGACGGCCTGTCAGGCCCCCTACCTTTTGGTCAAACTGACAATGACTGTCAATCTGATGACAAAGTATCTCGAACATTAGATATAGGAGAAGAAACACTACGGTTAGCTGTGAGTTCCTCCGGAACTCAGTAATCGGAGGATTTGGAGTCTCGAGGAGTCAAGGATCCCAAAATCACGAAGTCTGAAATTTTGAAGAGATTATAGTCATCGGTTGAAAGGATAACACGTGGAACTAGATCAATGAATTCGGGGATTCTTGATTTGGAGAAACAATGACAAGAATTGTTCAAAATCCTGAAACATGAAAATGACAAAACACTCAGCCCTGGGTCATAACCCGAGGTCACATGTAAAACGAGCTTTGGAAGAGGAGCAAGCACCTTAAGTTGGGATTTCACCATTTCAAATATCAGGAGGTTGGACATAACATACAACAAAGAAACCCAAAGGTTGAAGCCTCAAAGTCGAGGAAGCAATACACGTTGACAGACCATGTCATCTAGGACACGTGGAACAGTCAGATAGTGACAAGTGTCAAAGTAAAATTGGCATTGCAGGCACGTGTAAATTGTGAATTTGAATGACATGCGGCAACTACTCGGCATGTCCCAAGTCATCATGTGACATCAGCAGGTTTACGTCACGCCGGGAGTTTCTACTTCGAGATTTTTGCATAGCAATCAAATACTCTAATATCCCGAAGTCCCGAACGCCGAAATTATGAAAGGGACATGAGTCAGTAGATTGAAAACTTTGGAGATTTGACATGTTGGAAGTCACGAAAACCCGAAGGGAAAAGTGTCAAAATTATGACAACCATCCATATCAACGCATGAGTAAGTCATAGCCGTCGGATTTTGCAGTGAAAGGATGAGTGTAAGGTCTAAAGCGGACCATTGATTTGTCTCCGTGAAATAAACGTGAACCATCTAATTGTTTTGGCGATATCGTAATCGGGAGTTCTGAGATATTGGAAGTCATGAAGACTCGAAGGTCAAAGTGTCGAAATCTCGTCATTCATCCATCTCAAGAGAAGATCAGAATTAAATCTTGACCATTGATTTGAAGGAAGCGCCTCCGTAGAGTTTGGTCTCTGTGAAATTAACAGAGATCTGTGAACAAGTATAAAGGTTTAAAATTGATCCATGACTATGATCAATTTACCTTCACGGTAAAAATAAATAAATAAATAGTATTAATGATAATTAATCAAAGAGGTGTGATGTTCGAAATGAAGGAACATAGTGTTTCACACTCAGTCTGTTTTGAAGATTATATAAACAAGGAAGTGTGGTGAGAAGAAAGCGTCTCTGCAGTCTAGATCAGAAAATCAAAAGCTGAAGTAGATTCCAGGAAGAAAATCTGAAGATACTTATGTATTAAGGGTGGTTGGGTGGTGCCTGTAGAGGGAGTTGATGCTTCCTTGTCAGTTGTAGCTGACTAAATAGGGGGCCGTAGCCTCCTACCAGTTGGTTCTGGTAAACTAGGGTGTGGGTGCATCATGATCAATCGGTGTTGATCAAAGAGGAAGTACATCTTCCATCTATGTAACATGTAAAACAATTTTTGTAGTTAATAGAAAAGAGTTTGTGGTTTTCCCATTTGGGTTCCATGATAAAATATTGTGTTAAGATTATGTTTGCATTAATAAATAAAAATTGATAGAATTGTTGTTTCACTGATTCACCCTCCCTCTTAGTGATAGAATCTGATCCTTCAATTGGTATCAAAGAAAGGTTCCTTCAGCATAGTCTAACAAACTTGAAGGTAGATCTTGAAGATGGATCGACTAGAAGGAATATGTCTAACAACAAAGCACCATTGTTCAATGGAGAAGGCTATGCTCTGTGGAAAATAAGAATGAAAAACTTCTTACTGGCGCTTGGTTTTGATATCTGGCAATCTATTGTAGACGGTTACATTGCACCGACTACTCCACCCAAAGACTCTGGAGGAAAGAAAATCTGTAATGATAACTCAAGAGCAGTTAATGTAATTCTAGTTGGGTTGACTAACTCTATATGTGTGAAAGTTATGCATTGCAAATTAGCCAAAGAAATCTGGGACAAATTAGAGGTTGTATATGAAGGAGATGACAAAGTCAAAGAAGCCAAATTACATACCTATAGAACACAATTTGAAAACCTGAAAATGAAAGAAGAAGAAAATTTTGCCTAATACTTTCATAGGTGTTGGCACTTGACCAAGTTTTGGGAGTTTCTTGGTCATATTGACCTATTTTGGGACTTCGACAACCGTCAAAGGAGGAGCACAAGATGGAGCAGAGATCATGGGATCTCAGCCCACTTTTGGGTCCATTTTGGTTTTTTGGGAATATGTAACGGGATTGGGATATTGGCCCAAGGGTTTTACCCATGCTTAGGCCTATTTTGTATGTATAAATAGTAATCTAGTGAGCTAGAGGATAGATCGGTATCTATGTGATGTATGCTAAGTGAAAGTGAGGCCTGTAAGTGCTTTGTGCCTATATAAGACTTGTAGGATAAGTGCAAGTCATTGTAGGAAGTTGGAAAAGGCTTTGTGTTGTAACACAAGGAAGAAGGATATAGTGAGTTGCCCAGATCTTTTGTCTTGTGTGCACTAGGGTTTTGATGTCTCTGTGATTGTAACCGATTGAAGACACTAATAAAGAAGAATAATTGGTGGACATAGCCCCAGGGTGGGGGTGAACCACGTAAATACTATGTTGTCTTCCTTTGTGCTTGTCTCAATGTGTTTATGTTCCCATTTTGCTAAGTGCTATGAGATGAATGAATAGATATGCTTATGCTTAAAGTGCTAATGATATGTAGGATGTTAGATATGATACACATGTATAAAGATTCTTAGTGTTGATCTACCATATTTGATCTGTTTTACTGTTGCTAAGTGTTGAAATACCTTAGATCTAAGTGAATGTTGTGATGCTCTGTGTTATCTACGAAGTATAATAAGGGTTGAATATTGATGAATGATCTATGCTAAGTACTCTGTAAGTGATATAATCACATATCTGTGTCCCAACTAAGGTTGCAAACACCTGAGTCTTGCAACCACCCCTGCCTCTACCTCAGGTGAGACTTCATCTGCTTCACAGGTGTTGCCAAAAGGGGTGGTAGTTAGGGATTTAATGGTGTGCTCTTGAGTGTTGAAACCTGGGTTTGCCCCTGTGCCAACAAATGGTTTTGTTTTCGGGACCTGAAACTGTGATTCTTGGGAACTGAGAAAGAGGAAACTATGTGCAAAGATTCATCCTGAAACTATGAAATCTCTGTGTGTAGATTTGTGCCCTAGTGTACAATATTCTACTTGATCTGTAAAGATTTGTACTAAAGAAAGAAGGTTAGATATGAGAGAAAGAATCTCGATATAAAGAGAGAAGGCTAGATCTGAAAGAAAGGAGGTTGGATCTGTAGAAAATAAGAAGGATATGAAATCTTTGTGCTCTAAGAAAGGTAAAAGCGATAAGTTATGATTGAAAGAGGTAAGCTTTGTGCTCTGTTAAAGGTAAGAATAGTTAAAAGTTCTTATATCTCAAAGATTTGTGCTCTGTAAAAGTAAGAAAGGTAGAATTTTTTGTTTCTAGAGTATGGATCTAGGTATATCTGATAGGTTTTGTCTTAGTTTGAAAGCTAGACTGTTAATAGATGAAGGAAGATGTGATATGAATAGATCTGATAAGAATAATGAAAGATATGTTATACCTATGCATAGAAAGAATGTTTGGACTAATAAATGGATGTAGGATCCTAGAAATAATTTGTTGCAGGTTCACTACCATGATCCTAGTGAGAAGTACAGAAAAGGTTGGGGATCATTTAACAGAAAGTGAGGATTAACCCTCTGTCACAGTTGCAGAAGACTAGGACATCTTGCTAAGGAATGCCCTGGTGGAAGACCTAGTTGTCTATGTTTCAAATCCATGGACCATGAAGTGTTAGATTTCCCTAGAATGATTGCTAAGCTTGAAGGAATGAATATGAATCAAGGAAACCCTAAGGAAGATCCAAGAAAGGTAAAACCCCAACAAGAATAAGAGAAGGTATTGATACAAGTGAAAGAGGCCCTGAATGACCACCGACATGTCATCTTATCAGAGATATTCAAAGAGAAGGAATGCATCGAAGCAAGAATAGGGGACTTCAACATTGACTGTGTCCTAGATGAAGAAACACAAATGAATATTATGCCAGAAAGAACCTGGGAAGCTATAAGAAGACCTGTTATGATCCCTTCCCTAGGAGGAATAAATTTATTCATAGGAAAGCTAGTAAACCTATGTGGAAGGCTCGTCCAGATACCTATGAGTGTCAATGGAGCGTCGATAGAAGAGAACTTTGAGATTATTAAATTTTTTGAATACAAAGCCTCATTTACCATGCTAATAGGAAAACCTTGGATTGATAGAGATCAAGCGAGACGAAAGGAGGAAGAAGAAGTTTTGGAACAAAAGAAGCAAGAGTTAAAAGACTTTATGACCAAAAGGATTATGCACTTGATTGAGGAACAGAAGAGCCAATCATAGATAGTTAATACTAGAAACTCAGATGTCGAGGCTAAGAGAACACTAGAGGATCCCCAGAAGATTGAATTATGTATCCCAGACAAGGAAGAAGTATTACACAGGAAACCTAGGAAAAAA
>JZKD02S2236113.1:45013-67330 GCA_000966675.3 Picea glauca
ACATAGGCTCACCAAACCATGTCCTCGATCAATGAGGGCTTCAAGCTCCCTAGAGCTTGCTGAAACTTCAATGGTGAAAAAATTGCAGAAGAAGTCTTCAAATGGCCTTGATAATGGCACCAATGGATTCAGGACGTCCAAAAACCCCTAGCTAGGCTTTTACGGCACCTCAATCGGCCAAAAAATGAGAAAGATAGGCCTCCTGCCATCCTCTTCCTTCAAGCTTGCTGGCTCTAGTTCACCAAAACGCACCTTTGTGTGCTTGAACCAAGAACACGCTCCAAAATGCACGTTAAAACCTGGCACCAGGTGCAACCGCACCAACGGTGCAAACTGTAGGATGGTTAAGGGCGCGCCAGCCCCTAACCGCCTCGGCACCTGGGCGTATGGCCATATGACCTCGCGCTTTGATAAAAAGTGGTTAATGTTGTTTCAAAACCATGGAACCAACCCACGTGCTCCAAAATGCGGGCACATAGCACATAATATATGACCGAGGGTTAAAAAAACCCCGCGCACCAAACCGCGCGCATCCACTTTAATATGGTCACATGTTTGTAATAGTGCACGGGCTATGTTACAAAACCCGCGCGCAAACATTCGGGTAATATATATTGTGGTCATATGTGTTGAACAAAACCACGGGCCGGGGCTAAGCCCCGGCCCGACCCCCGTCGGAATTTTACATATTTTAAATTCAAATATATTCAAATGGATATATGTAACAAGAACCAATCGTGGCCCAACGGCCGGGCAGTCGTGCGAAGTCGTTACAATGGGGGGAGGTCCGAAGGTTAAACCCCATGAACCCCAACAAATTTTTATACAACCAAACCAAACCAATTAACCAGTCAATGAGCGACACGTGGCGCCAATGAATTGGGCCACATGTCCTCACATCATTGGCCATCAATGACACGTGTCATTCACCGATTCGAAAACCATCAACCAATGAAAGCATGCCACATCATCCACCTGACACGTCATCGTACGGACGGTACGGCCCTGCCACGTCAACCAACACGCAGGTTGCTGACGTCATCCTGGGCCACGTGCCACCCTTCCAGTGGTGACACGTGTCACCTCCGAATTGGTCCAACCGTACGCCCAAAAAGCCAAATTTGCCTGACACATGTCATCATCTGGAGCTGCCACGTGCCCTGTACGGACTGCCACGTGCCCTGTACGGACCTGCCACGTGTCCTGTGCGGACTGGTACAGTTAGCGAAATGTTTTGCCTGTTTGCCTTGGCGAACAGATCGTGATATCTTCTCCATACGGACTCTGTTTGAGAAAGTAAATATACCGCCGGAATTAGGAAGACGGGATGGATGCAATGGTACTGTTTTCGTCGCATTCCAAACACTTTGAAATTTGAGCAAAATTTGACCCCTGATCCAGATTTTGATCATAAATAAATCCATTAATTGCAGACTAATGGAAGTCTCAGAACAATCCAAGTTCATTAGAGGGCAAAAGAAACTTTGGAGAGTAAAAACATCAAAAAGGGAATGTCTTATTGCTCTAAAAACTCAAGATGAAAAGGATCTCTTGTATGTTGACATTGGATGCTCGAAAAATATGACAGGTAACAAGGAAAAGTTTTTAGACTTAAAGAAACAAAAAGGTAAAGTTACATTTGGTGATAATGCTTCAAGTAACATACTTGGGAAAGGCATTGTTATCTTGGGAAAAGACAAAGCTAGAAATGTACTACTTGTCGATAAATTGAAGCCTAGTTTATTAAGTGTCAGTCAAACCTGTGATCAGGGATACTTCTGCATCTTTGATTCCCAAAAATGTGAGATTAGGAAAGAAAACATGGGAAAATTAGTTGGTATTTCTCCTAGAACTCCTAAAAATGTATATATACTAGATGCAAAATTGAATGAGGAGTGTCATATAAATTATGTAGATGAAAATTGGCTATGGCATAGGAGGTTGGAGCATATTAAATTTGACAATCTTTTGAAAGTCAGCAACCTTGGTGCAGTAAGAAACTTGCCAAAAATCATAAAACCCTCAAATGCTATGTGTAGACACTGTCAACTAGGGAAGAAAGATAGGGTAAGGTTCAAAACAAAAGAATACACAACCTCTAAACCTTTAGATCTTGTTCACACTGACCTATGTGGACCTACGAGAACCGAGAGTATACAAGGAGAGTCTTACTTTATGTTGTTCATTGATGACTTTACTAGAATGAGTTGGATATGTTTTCTCAAAGAAAAATTAGAAACACTCAACAAATTCAAAGCCTTTAAAACCCTTGTTGAAAATGAAAGGGAGAAAAAAATCAAATGTCTTAGATCAGACAATGGTGGTGAATTCACCTCAAAATAGTTCGATGTCTTCTGTGAAACTCATGGAATAAAAAGACAATTCTTTGCCACCAAAACACCTCAACAAAACGGGATTCCTGAAAGAAAGAACATAACAGTTAAGGAGGCTGCAAAATTGTCAGATGGATATTGGAGGGAAACTATAAGCACGACTATATACATATTGAACAAATGTCAGCTCAGGGTTAATAGTGATAAATCTCCTTATGAACTATGGTTTAGAAGAGCTCCATCAGTGAAATACTTCAAATTCTTTGGAAGTAAATGCTACATCAAAATACTAGATGAGAGTCATGAAAAATTTGATGCCAGATCTGATGAAGGTATATTTCTTGGATATGCCTCAAACAAGAAGGCATACAGATGCTACAATCTTAGCTCACATAATATTTTTGAAAGTACAAATGTCAAGGTGGATGATCTAAAACCGATAAGGATAAAAAATCAAGAGACCATATCTAAAAATAAAGATGAAGATGATGATGAGACATTTGGCACACAACTAGAAGAAGTAGAAGAGAATGAAAAAGAAAGGGAATAAGATGATATGGACACTAGTGAAAGTGAAGAAGATAGTGAATATGGAGAGATAAGAGAAGAATTACTAAGAATAGATACAAAGACACCCTCAAGAATTATTCAAAAAAATCATCCCGAAGAACTAATTATTGGAGATATGAATGATGGAGTGCAAACAAGAAGATAAATACTGTATCAAATAGAATTAGCATTGTTGTCAAATATTGAGCCAAGTTCAATCAAAGAGGCATGTAAAGACAAGAAATGGGTTAAATCTATGAATGAAGAATTGGATCAAATTGAAATAAATGAAACTTGGGAACTAGTTCCTAGACCAAAAGATAAAAATGTCATTGGAACTAAATGGGTATATAAAAATAAAATGAATGAAGATGGGCAAGTAATCAGGAACAAATCCATATTAGTATGCAAAGGTTATGCTTAGGTTGAAGGAGTAGACTATGAAGAAACATTTGCACCTGTAGCCAAATTAGAGGCAATTAGGATGTTCTTAGCTTTCTCCAGCTACAAAAAATTTAAAGTGTACCAAATGGATGTCAAATCAGAATTTCTCAACGGAAATTTAGAAGAGGAAGTCTATATTGAGCAACTAGATGGGTTCCTAATAGCCAATAAAATAGACTATGTTTGTAAATTAAAGAAGACACTCTATGGATTAAAACAAGCACCCAGAGCATGGTATGCAACGCTATACTCTTATTTACAAAAACAAGTCCTTAAAAGGGGATCAGTAGACAACAATCGTTATTGCAAAATTGTTGGGAATAACTTGATCATTGTGGAAGTGTATGTTTATGATATCATATTTGGTAGTAATAATATAAAAATGAGTGAAGACTTTTCTAAGATGATGCAGCAAGAATTTTAAATGTCTATGCTTGGCGAACTAAATTTATACATGAGCCTAAATATGTTAAGTATATGCTTAACATATTCTAGTTAGAGGATTGCAAACCTGTTAGTACACCTATGACAGTTGGATGCAAACTAAGCAAGAATGATGAGTCCAAAGTTGTAGATCCAAAACACTACAGATCAATGATTGGCAGTTTGCTCTATGTAACAACTTCCAGACCTGATGTCAAGCAAGTTGTTGGGATGGTGGCTAGATTCCAAGAAGAACCAAAGGAGAGTCATGTTCAAGCTGTAAAAAGAATATTTAGATATTTGAAAGGAACCATATATCTTGATTTGTGGTATCCTAGCAAGGACTGGTTCACATTAAAAGCCTATTCAGATTTTGATTGGGCAGGAAGTGTAGATGGCAGAAAAAGTACGAGTGGATGAGAATTCTTTTTGGGAGAATCACTGGTTGCTTGGATAAGAAAGAAACAATCCTCAATTTCTTTGCCTAGCACTGAAGCTGAGTATATTGCAGCAACAGAATGTTGCACACAAGTGGAATGGATGAAACAAACTCTACAAGACATCAAAATAGTATGTGAAGAACCCACAATTATCCACTGTGATAATACAAGCGCGATAAGTCTCTCTAAGAACCCAGTCCAACACTCAAAATCAAAACACATTCCCATAAAATACCACTATCTAAGAGATTAGGCTGAAAACAAGAACATTAAATTGGAATATGTTCCAACACAAGAATAGGTGGCAGATATTTTTACAAAACCCTTAAACAGAGATATATTTGAATATCTCAGGCAAAAATTGGGAGTAATACTTCTTCCTACCTAAAATATCTCAAGAAAATGATGCATCAATTAGCACCTATTGAGGGGGAGATAAAAATCAACGACAGAAGGTGTCATTCAGTTATGACAAAAAAAAAAAAATTGATTGCAGGAGGAGTTACCAGTGGTTAGAGAAGTGTTTATATAGACAGATGATTGGAGAATAAACTATTTTCCATTGATGTCAAAGGGGGAGAGAAACTTCATAAAAGGAAAGCATCATCACATGGGGAGTTTGAATATGAAGTTAGTGTGTTTCCCTCAATGACAAAGGGGGAGATTCTTGGAAATATTGTCATTGATGTCAACAATCGAAGTGATAATGAAAAAACAGTGTGCAGAGATCGAACGAAGTGATGATGTCAAAACAGTGTGCAGAGATCGAAAGAGTGAATAGGAGAAGTGAATACTCGAATGATCAAAGCTCAGAAGGAATAACACATTAGACAGAGAGGAAATCTGTGTTTATTGTTGATCACGATAGGATCAAAAATGTTCCCATGATCTGAAGACGGAGGAAGTGCATTGCAGAATGCAGTCGACCATTGCACATGAAAAGGCTGAGAGGTTGAACAATGCGCAGAAAAGGCGAGAAGCTTCAGTAGTCGTTCGATCAAGAAATTAATGGTGTTGATTGTCTCAAGTAATGGGATTTATCCCACACTGAAAGCACGAACAAGGACATATAGGTTTATATACACAACTCTCTTCATATATTATCGACATGTAGTGCAAAGGTATGGTGGGGGCTCTAGGTGTTTGGACTCCACGAGAAGCTCACCAGCCTGGAGCCCGGGACGACCTGTCAGGCCCCCTACCTTTTAGTCAAAGTCACAATGACTGTCGATCTGATGATGAAGGATATTGATCGTTAGATCTGGGAGAATAAGCATGGAGGTTAACTGTGAGTTCTTTTGGAACTCAGGAATCAGAGGATTTGGAGTGTTGAGGAGTCAAGGATCTCGAACTCGCGAAGTCTGAAATTGCAAAGAGATCATAGTCATTGGTTGAAAGGAGAACATGTGGCACTGGATCAACAAATTCAAGGATTTTTTATTTGGAGAAACAACGATTATAGTTGTTCGAAATCCTGAAACGCGAAAAATGACAAAACACTCAGCCCCGGGTCATAACCCGAGGTCAGATATAAAACAGGTTGTGGAAGAGGAGCTAGCACCTTTAATCGAGATTTCACCATTTCAGAGATTGGGAGGTTGGACATTACATACAGCAAAGAAGCCCAAAGCTCAAAGCCCCAAAGTCGAGGAAGCAAGACACGTTGATGGACCACGTCAGCAGAGCACGTCATCTAGGACACGTGGCACAGTCAGATAGTGACAAGTTTCAAAGTAAAATTGGCATTTCAGGCACGCGTAAATTGTGAATTTGATGACATGTGGCAGCTACTCGACACATGCCAAGTCATCATGTGACATCAACAGGTTTATGTCACATCGAGAGTTTCTACTTCGGGAGTTTTACATAGCAAGCAAATACTCTAATATCCCGAAGTCTTGAACGTCGAAATTCCGAAAGGAACATGCATCAGTAAATTGACAACTTCGGATATTTGACACGTTGGAAGTCACGAAAAACCGAAGGGAAAAGTGCATAAATTACGACAACCATCCATCTCAATGCATGATTAAGTCATAGCCATCGGATTTAGTAGTGAAAGGATGAGTGTAAGGTCTAAAGAGGACCGTTGATCTATCTCCACGAAATAAACATGAACCATCCGATTGTTTCGGCGATATCATAATCGGGAGTTCTGAAATATTGGAAGTCATGAAGACTCGAAGGTCAAAGTATCGAAATCCTATCATCCATCCATCTCATGAGAAGATCATAATTAAATATCGACAATTGATTTGAAGGACGCGCCCCCGTAGAGTTTGGTCTCTGTGAAATTAACAGAGATCCGTGAACAAGTATAAAGGTTTAAAATTGATCCATGACTATGATCAATTTACCTTCACGATAAAAATAAATAAATAAACAGTATTAACACTAATTAATCGAAGAGGTGTGATGTTTGAAATGAAGGAACATAGTGTTTCACACTCACATTGTTTTGAAGATTATATAAACAAGGAAGTGTGGTGAGAAGAAAGTATCTCTACAGTCCAGATCAGAAAATCAAAAGCCAAAGCAAATTCCAGGAAGAAAAGCTAAAGATACTTATGTATTAAGGGTGGTTGGGTGGTGCAAGGGCAGGTTGGTGCCTGCAGAGGGAGTTGATGCTTCCTTGTGAGTTGTAGCTGACTAAACAGGGGGTTGTAGCCTCCTACTAGTTTGTGCTGGTAAACCAAGGTGTGGGTGCATCCTGATCAGTTGGTACTGATCAAAGAGGAAGTACATCTTCTATCTTTGTAACATGTAAAACAATTTTTGTAGTTAATAGAAAAGAGTTTGTGGTTTTCCCATTTAGGTTCCACGATAA
The DNA here is from genome assembly GCA_000966675.3 of Picea glauca. NCBI lineage: Eukaryota > Viridiplantae > Streptophyta > Pinopsida > Pinales > Pinaceae > Picea > Picea glauca. The sequence continues at coordinate 52,030 of JZKD02S2236113.1, forward strand.
AATACTGTGTTAATATTTTGTTTGCATTAATAAATAAAAATTGATATAATTGTTGTGTCACTGATTCACCCCCCCTCTAAGTGACAGAATCTGATCCTTCATGCATTAAATATCATATATCATCATTTAAATGGGAATTTTATTACACCCGAGAGAAAATTACAAAGGGGTGAGTTATACACAAACTTTGTGTATTGTTACTCACTGACAATACAAAATTTCAGATGTCAAGGCTCAGAGACACCTTTGATAAGAGTGAACATGCAAATTAACTCCTTTGTCCACCCGACTTCAAGAAGGCTTCCTTCTTCAAGCTCTAATTTTTTCTACTTTCATTCCCTATTTCTCCTTGCATCTCCCCCATTGATGTCTTCTTCGTTACAATCTTCAATTTTTTAATGAGATGTATTTACAAGTCCAACCATCAAAATGGTTTTGTTTCCACTTCCAATTTATTTCCAAAAAGACAAAATATAATAAAAATTACATGTTTACAAAAAATTTAAAAGAGTAAACAACTATGTGATTATTACAAAGTTTTAGAGAGGATCCAATTAAGATCACACATAAGCACCTTCAGACAACCGAACCTAGTAATGACATTATCAAAAATGAACCATGCCATCATTTAGGTTGTACAATCGTTAACTGGAATGGTGTCATCCCATCTCATCAAATATTTATTGGCAGTAATGATATAACATGCACCCATCCGATGCACGGTAGGATTGATCCGACCCACAAAATTAATTTCCCACTTCTCAAACAGTTCCAATGTTGTAAATGGAAACAAAGGGAGCTCATCACTTTGACAAGTATTTCCAACCCATTGACATATGTTGCAGTGTTTAAAATATTCCTTGGCATCAACGAAGAGTTAGGGCCACCAGATATTTGCGCACAAGACTTTGTGCAAGGTGGCCTTACCGACATTCTTCCCTCCTGCAATTCCCTCATGTGCTTCAGACAAAATGGGGTCCATTCATTCTCTAAGACACACCTACGCAAAATTGTATCAGCTCCTAGATTACATAGTTGTCTAGAAGACAAATCATAATTGGCACTACGATTCACCAGTTGATGATGTTGGGCTGGAGCATACCATGTTGGAGCCTATCCTGACATGATAAAAGTGATATCGGCTAATTGATCAAGAACTACTTCAATGCGAAATATTTTTTCATCAGGGACTTAGTCATCTAGACTTCGACTATCTTTTCAAGAATCGATCTACAACATATGATCTAGTCTAACATTATATTCCTAGGGTTTGACAACTACTTCAAACTTGAATTCTTGAAAGAGAGGAAACCATCAGCATATTCGACCTCTGAATATTGGCTTATTGACCAAATACTTAAGAGTGAAATGGTCATTGAAGAATTTAAAAGGGGTCCCCAACAAGTAATGGTGAAATTTATTCAAGGAATATACCATGGAGAGGCCCTCGCACTCGGTTGATTTATAATTATTTTTGGCATCAGACAACTTGCAACTGTCAAGATAGACCAGGTGGAAAATATTCCCTTCGCCCGGTTATGCAAGAACTCCCCCCACCGCAATGGATGAAGCATCTACATGAACATGAAAGAGATTAAATCAATTGGGGAAAAAAACAATTAGTGTAGTGACTTGTTTCTCCTTTAAAGTATCCAAGGCTTCCTCTCATTCTTGTGTCCATATGTACTTGGTATCTTTACACAGTAGCTTCTCCAAAAGGGAAGAAATTTTCACATATCTCTGAATGAACTGTCGATAATATCATGTATGACCTAATGTTGCGCACAGCTCGTGAATTGAAGTGGGGACCACCATATCTAGTATGGAGATAATCTTATCTTGGTCGAATAACAATCGATCCTTTCAAACTACATTCCCCAATAATGTTCCAAATGCATACAGAAGATACACTTCTTCAAATTCGGAGAAATATGGAGTTGACGACATCATTATAGCATCAAGTGAAGGGATTTCATGTTCTCCTTTAGCAAATTGAACATTTTACAGTCATCCGAATAAAATTCAAGGAACTTGTAGATAAATTCCTTGAAGGCTGCGACCACTATCCAAGAAAAAAATGCAGGGGAATTTTTTAGTCCAAAACACATAATGGTATACACGAAGAAACCCCACTCCACCGTAAAGGTAGTTTTTTCTTGATATTCCTCTATGATCTAAACTTGATGATATCCCATAAATCCATCTGTAAAAGAGTAGGCTTCCCATCCTCCAACATTCTCCATAACCTTATCGGTTAAAGGGATATGGAACGGATCGTACACACTGGCTGCATCAAGGCTCTGAAGGTCTACACAAATTCAAATGTCACTTGTTTTATTTGGTTGCACCACCATGGGACTAATCCAATATGACTCTTCTACAAGAACCATGATTCCAACATACAAAATCCAATCCAACTCCTAGCATACATTTTCCTTATATTATTTGGGATTTAATCGATATGGCCTCCTTTTGACCAACTTGGTGTTTGGATTGAGATGAATTTTCATAGCCCCGGGGGATCTTATGATTCCCTTCATTTATAAGAATATTTTTGGGAATAAGTCCTTGTACTCTTTGAGTAGATCGATGACTTGAGTGACAGTCACTTTGTCATAATAGTCTCCAATGATAGCTATTTTGGGTGCATCCTCAGTGTTGATATTATGTTTATTTGTATTAATAATGTAACCTTAGTCTAGTGTGGCCATCTCTATCGCTGATCCCTTTAGGGCATGCTCACCCTCAGATTATTTGATCTATATTCCTATGGGTTCCTTGTCATCAATACCCACAACTTTTACCTTCCAACAATAGACGACCTCTCTCAATTTTACCACTAGATAATGATAATAACATACTAGCTTGGGTGTGGCATGCTTTAATTGACAATGAAATATAAATTTCTTGATCTAGAGGAGTGCCTCCCTTTGAGTCATATGTTCTCTTGTGAAGTTGAATTTTGAGAAGATTTGTTCACTTACATTAACTTAATCTATCATTTTCCTCCTAAGCTCATCCTGAATATAACAACTCCTCATAACCATATCCATGGTATGAACAAATCAATGGACCCATTGGTTGTGAGGAATATTCTTGGTAGTTCAGTGCCTTTCGTAGTTGTAAATGTGCTCCTAAGGATCTTCAATTTCCTTATACATATTGGCCAACTCAAAGTTAGATATTGGATGCAATCTAACTTTTATCAAATCATCCACCTACGCCCAGTCATGTATGGTCGTGCAATGTGTTTTCCACCAACATGCAGGTGTCCCTCATACCACAACATCCATGGCCTAAATCTTACAATCGTATGGATTAATGGTATTCTCCATTTGTACTAAGAATTATTCTACCATCCTTCTCCCATCAAATCATGGGGCATCGCATAGCTCTAAGCCTATCCAAAGCATTGACTTAGTTATCCTTTCACATCTTCAGGTAGAGACCTCATACATATTATTATTCCACCTCTCCATGGGGTCCTCTGAATCAGTATCATATGACTTCGCACTCCTCCAACTCATTTCTCCATATGTTATGGGATTGACATAATCTTTCCTATGCCTTGTGATGTTGTAGATTCTTTCTATAACAAAGCTTTGTGAATATTCATCTACTGACTCATTGTATCTATCTCATTCATTAGGATCCAAATATGCGATCACGCATAGGGTTTCGATATTAAATGACATATATCACTTATCAGATTCCACAAAACATTGTTTTTGAAGGCTTGATCAATGCCAAGTAGGGTAGGGTATGGATCAAAATCATTCATGATCTCTATCACTTCAAAATCATCCTTTGTCTTTACCCCCTCTATGTTAACTTTAGCTTTCTCCAATTGGCCTATAGGATATATTTTGTATTTATTTTCCAACCGCACTTGAATGGGTGACCAAACTAAGTTTGGTTTACCCATCAATTTCGATGAATTATTTAGTAGGATTTTGATGTCAGGACCCATATCTAGCATGGCCCCATCCATTTCATAATTATAGATTTCAACTGTCATATTTAAATATCTTCCGGTGCACTTCTACTTACTGAACTGACACGGATCCCTTTCTAGTAGGGGAAATAATATAGATCTATCTGTCCCTTCTTCCCCCATGCAGTTTGCTAACATTTGTGTCAAATTTCACGCAACATCATGATTGCTTAACAATCTTAAACAATAATGTAAGAAGTTACTTACTTGGTCCTCATCTTCTATTTCTCAACCCAAGTCGCACAATGCTTCTTCTCACGTCCTGCACTTCAGATCTTCATGTATATGTTCCTCCATTTCTCTCTTCTTGGTGTGTTGCAACTCCTCTTATCTATGTGCTTCTTCCAGAAACATATGTGTCATGTGTTGTATTTCCTCGTGCACACAAGCTTCCTACAAAGACCTCTACGTGGTGTGCTACAATTCTTCATGGCTGCAAGCCTCTTCTAGCAACCTATGTGTCACTCTTTGTAATTTCTCATAGATTTGGGCCTCTTCAAGAGACCTTTGTTTCACACATTGCATCTCTTCTCGTACACTTTCTTCATCTATAGCCCTTTATGCATCATGCATAAACTTCTTCTCCTAAGTACAATAAAACTTAGGAGGGGGCTGCATCACCTTTATTATCTTCCCCTCCATCCTTTGACTTAAAATTTCACCATGCTCAAATTCCATTCCCATCTTTTCTCTGCCTTGGGTTATAACCCATACATCAAATTCCTCATCCTTTTTTTAATTCCCACATGGCTCTGTAGTCACCATGTTGCAATGTGTCTTCTTCTCTTCTCACTTCTTCAGCAAGTCAGGAAAATCCTTTGTAACATGATCGATGTTGTAGTAGTACGCACAAAGAGCACTTGGTTTGGTACAAAATATTAACACGTGGCCTATATCACCATAGTTAGAAAAAATGGGGGGTCTACCTCCTCCTCCTCCTTATTCTCACCCACAACTTCATCCATATCTGCTTCTGGGACCTCCTTGATATCCATCACTCACAATACCACCATTATATTCCTCTTAAACATGAAATACTTTATTGGCATGGCCTTACATCAGTAGGAATGACTAGAATTTGTTCACATCGTGTCCCATGGACTTGCAAAATTCACAGAATAGATTATGATGCATCTTTTGATATTTCTCCAGTGTTGGGTAGCAGCGTGGTATATGGCCCCACTTCCTGCAAATTTTTCACCACTCCGTCTGAGGTCCAACCAGAAATGGACTCGGTGCATCTGTTTACATATAGTTTCCAAGTGTAGTACATTCATCTCTACGATGCCCCTCTGACTTACACGTTGTGCACCATGCATGCTCACACATGACCTTTTCCCTTTCCATATCTTGTATTGCATTGTGAGGTTGGATAGCTAAGACTGTACCTGCACCAAATCAGTTGATGTCTCTCCACTTCCTAGTGTAGCCTTCAACTACATCACAATATCCATCGCTTCTTCCTGAGTATTCACCTTCTACTGGATAATAAGGACTCGATTATGGGGAAGCATCCCTACAATGTTGCACGTATTGGATCTTAAACATCATCCTATCTAGAAAAATATTCAACCATTGGTCATAATCCCACATGATTTCTCTCAATTTATGCTTGATCTCCTTAATCTCTATAATGCATTGAGATTCCTACTTAGGATTTTGGAATTCCTTAAGAATATCTCTCTTAATCTCTATCAAGGACCTTGTATGTCTCACTAGTGCAGTGACCTTGTACTTCATTGACCATATTGCCTCACATGTGAACCAATGCTACTCTCCATCATATCTATCCATCCCATGGAACATAGGTAACCTCACGGTACTATCCTAATTTTCCATCCTCAATATCGAACTATGTCCACCGAACTGATTTTTGGGTGTCGGGGATCATGGTATTGATACTCTTCCTAGTGAAGTAGCACTTACTTCATTTTCTTCTACACTCATCGCTTCTCTTATTTATTTTCCTATTCTTTCTTCTACTATACTCACCTCACTATCTTTTTTTCTTTATTCTTGGCTTCAAATGTGCAAAGGGGGTGGTTCAAAGAGGGGGTAACTCCATATTATCCTAAAATTTCTTATGAGGGAACCCAGATCATTTCCTACCTGCAACCACGCAAGACCATCCACTATTGATAACTCTTCTCCACCTCCTCTTGGGGGTCCTTCTATATTCCTCTCCTACCTATGTGTCTCTACTCTAACCCTCATCTTCCTCCAAAGTTGTGGAACTCTTCAATAGCCAATGGGTTCATACTTCGTATTATAGGCCCCTACTACCACACTAATGGTATCTCCACTAGATACCCTACTCTTGATGTTGCACCTCTTCGTCAGCCTACCCTCATATGTGCTCCTCTTTGGCACAACACATTCTCTCACACTTCCTCTTGGTGCATTCTCTTTCCTATTCATTTTGGGACTGGCCCCTCATTGCATACCCCTTTCTATATTCCTTCCTCTTCTTTGTTCTTCTCTCCTCCTTGTCTCAACTCTTCTTATGTTTCTTTTGGATCTCTCTCTCTCTTCTTCTCTTCTAGGTCCATCCTACTCCTCACCTCATTTTAAAAAATTATGGATCATTCTCAATGGATCCATCTCCTCTCTCACTTTCCCCCCATCTTTTCATCCCCCCCAGTGGTATGGGAGTCTACTCATCCATCCTTTTGGACTCCATGTACATCATCCCTTATCTACAAACAACATCTTTATCTAGAGTGGGATTTATTCTAGAAAATATTTTGTAGGACCTTCTATGAACTTTCTCTCAACCTCACTAAAAGAATTAGTGTACTCGACAACAAGCTCAATTACATACCCTTCCTTCACCTGAGAAAACCAGAAATCAATGGCTCAAATCCACTTGTTATCTAAGATCTTCAACCTATCAACTGTGAATTGATCCCAAACCAATGGTCCTTGCGGCCTCAAAGAAGTATTAGTAACAGTCTACCTCTTCAACCATTCATACAACAAGCATGGAAATTCAATAAAGAAAATTCCATGCATACCAGTGTAGATATACCTTTCCTTCCATCGCTTCACATTGGTATTCAAACCTTGGGTTTCCCGCAAAGAAAAATCATATTCCTTTGTAGTCAACCAACATTGGATTTCTTCCCAATATGGATTCCACCTCATTCATTTCCTTCATAATTCAATACAAAACCTTCAAGTCCCAACAACGAAACCATTTCTTGGGTCATTCTACCCTTGCACGCATCCTTCTTAACACTGAGTGGTTGAATACCTAGGGTTCATCCAGAGTTGACCAAACAAAAAAAACAAGGCGTCGACATATAAATCCTTACTCAAAAACTGATGAATTTCTCACCCGAGATGACATGATTATCATAGAAACCATCTGGTCTTGTTTCGGTGATGAAGGACTAATTACACAATAATCCATCCATGTTGGTATTCATATAATTCCTTGTAAACTAATTAACAACTAACAATATATAACAACATCACATACATTCAATTAACAATAATCAACACATCATAAGACCAAAATCATTGCAGCCTTATTATTTGCATTCAATCATTCATAGACATACATTAAGAAACTCCTCATTGACAACAACGGATCCCTCCTCTCTTATACATTCTCCTAGTATTACATTCTATAGTGCCATCTACTTTATTCAGACTCTGTATATATATCAGACTAAGGCTCTCAACCAGAGACATTACAAAAACATAGGCTATGAGCGAGCTTAAGGACATTGACTAACAAAAACAATAACTACAACAACCTTTTTTTTTCACCATTTCTCCCTTTAATATACTTCTCATCTCTGGTGCTCTGTCACCTTCAATTCTACCCCACTCACTCCTTTGACTGCTAGTCCCGTACGTTGTTGTCACTCCCATGCATTCCACATAGCCTCTTAGAATTGTGGAAAACTTAACTACCTTTCCATATCATCTCCTTAATTCTCCATGATCTCTTGTGCTACCTGAATTAATCATTTGGGAAGATCTCTCGAATATTATTTTCTTGATTCTGGCATGCATGCAGTGTCTTCTTAGTTTTCGACATGCATCAAAAACCTCGGACCGACGTGCATTGGCAGAAATTGAACTCGCACGCATTAGAAAAACATGATTTGGCATGTGTGCCTCTTGTCACCCATCGTGTAATTGCTTCAGTGCATGCAAAAATTGAATAGGCATGCACAACTTCGTTTGTGCACACATGCGATCTTTACCCAAAACTTTGGGTTCCAACAATAAGGAGAGAATTTACAAATTCAAAAATCCACACAGATGGGATAAGGAGAGAATGTACAACTTTAAACATCCATGTGCATGGGATGAGATACTTCCTTATGTTCAAAATAGATACAACAAAACCCTTCACATCTCTATTGACCACAACCCTGTTCAAGTAAGCTTGGGGTTCCATCCATTGTCCCCAATTGACTTATATCTACCCATTGAATCTACATATGAAGAATCCTCCCATGATCATACTAAGGATAATATAGAAGATTTTTTTTTTGAATAGATCTATCACATCCAACAACAAGTTCATTATATTTTTCAAATTGTTGATTCCAAGTACAAGAAGCACCATGATTAGCATCAGGTTCCATATAGGTTTCAAGTCATAGATAAAGTATGGTTTCATTTGCATAAAGAAAAACTCATAGGACCCCATCAGAATCTCTTCCCACTGTGATATGAGCCTTACACCATCACCAAGGATATGGATGAGAATGAATTTGAATGAAGTATTCTCCATTGCCTTGGATTGCACCCTATATTTAATGTGGACCTGCATTGACCATAATTTCTACCTCTCTTGGAAACCTAAGAGGTGGTCGAACAGTTAGCCCATACAAGGCACAATCCTGACTACATTGAGCAAGCAACAATTGATCAAATTATGGACACCAATATAAAGGGAACCTACCAACAAATCATCTAACTCTTTCAAGTTGTCAAAGCAAGACTTCTCAACCAAGGAAAGTGGCTCACTATGAGTCAAATTTAGTAAAATAATCCTTATTAAATGGAGGAGCTTGATTTTATGGGGACCATCAGTTCAGGATAATGGGGATGACTAATCTAGGTGGATATTGGTGGCCACCAACTTGTTCCACTGACTCAAAATGGTTCCACATCTTGGTAATTCTACTATATTTTTTCATGTCCCAAAATTTTGGCATGTTTTTCAAGCATTTCCTTTGCATTTTCGGTAGTTGATGTAGGCCAATAATGTTTTTATTACATGGCATGCCAAACACATAGAGCATGGATTAAGATTTGTAATGGTCCAAGAAACACCCTAAATGGAATTTATATGCAAATTGTGTGGCCATGGGAAGTGACATATTAGCTATCCTCATCATGGCTTGCATTCCTTTTTCCACATTCCCTAGGGTTAGGGTTTTGGATCTTTAGGTTTTTTACATCTTAGTGCATCATACATTTTGTTAAAAGCATTTTTTGGCCTCTCATATTGTCTTCTTGTGAATGATCATAGGTAGCATATCTCTTTTCAAAGATAAGCTAGTGACCATTCTAGATAGCTTGTATCGCTTTGCATTTTGACAGTGTTTTTCCATTTCATTCATTAATAGAACTTGTGTTTCAATGCATTAATGTTCTCTTTGTAATATCTTTGTGATTTTTCGTTTATATTTTTTCCTTCACTTCATTATCTAAATAATCTAGATCAAATATTTGGGATCAGTAAATCCAAGTTGAGTTCAACTCCATGAAATTAGAGTGAGGTTGTATAAGGAAATGAATTTGAAGATGCAACTGAAGTTTCAATAAATGAACAAACTTCCACACTTGAATGCAATTGGAAGACTCATGTATGCTATGGTGTATACAAAACTTGACATTAATTTTGTTAGTGTGTGAAGGTTTTCACAATTATCCATAATAGTAGTTAGAGATTTCTGGAAAACACTTTGTGGGAGTTTATGAAACATCCAACGTTTCGAGTGGAAACTCCACCCATCCTCAGGGACAACATAAATCTCTCATAGTGGTGAAGAGAGTGTTGGGGTCGATGATTTATAAGATGAAAAGAGAAAGTCATTTGAGATAAACAATACTTTTTTATGTTATGCAATGACCATTGTGAAGAAACCGTTAGGGAAATAAAATATTAGAAAAGAGTAATTTAATTAATGCATTGATGAAGTGAGAATAATTGATATCCTAGGTAAGATATGACCGTTGAAAAATAATCAAAGAAAAGGAGCAGAATTTAGTTGGGGGAAATTAATTTTTTGAGTTGAGTATTAAATTGTTGAATTAGGTAAAGAAATAAATAAATTGACTTGGGAAATAGTAGATAAGCGTAGGATTAATCAGCTAGGATGTGACTTAGGACAAGATAAAATTAAGTAAAATAAAATTGCGAAATTGAACTAGAATGATTTAAGAGATTTAGAATGAGAAAGGTTAAAAATCCGGGGGGGGTACATGATAATTGTGATACAGATGAGAAAGAGTTGAAACATTGTTCGACAGAAAAAGGAAAGAGATCATTGTGATACAGAGGGAGAATTATAGGAAGAGTTAAGGTGTTATTTGACGGAAAAATAAAAGATAAGAGAGATAAAAGAGACAACATTAATAAATATAGATGTGAGAGAAGTTGTGAGATAAAAAAACTGAAAAAGGGGTGGGGAAGAAGGGGGGGTTTCATTAAAGGGTTGAAGATTATAAATTGAGGGCCATAAATATTTATAAGGGAGGGGTAAATTAAACAAGCGGAGAATAATTGGTGACAAATGTGATGAATAGTAGGTTTCCAAGATTGATGAGTTTATAGTCATCTTCTTTATTGAAATTATTTGGATGTTTTTCAATTTCAAGTGCTTCGTGTATGATACGAGATGGGTAGAAGGGGGGAAAAGCAAGAATTTTGGTTTTGAAAAAGAAGATATGGTGCTTGGAGTTGTGAGACTATTCAGCCAGTGTTGACTTAGAGATGTGTTTGTGGTGAGTGTCAACGATATGTTCCTTTGGGAGGGCTTTGAGGGATCTTCCTGTTTGGCCAATGTATGATTTTCCACAGGAGTAAGGGATATGGTAAACTACTTAGCCAAGTATGGGGTTAGATTTGTCCTTGGATGATCTAAACATTTGTTTAAGGGTTCTATAGGGTTTGAAAAGAGTTTTGATATTCTTTTTTGTCAACAGCTTAGAGATTTGATCATTGATGCCTTTGATGTAGGGGAGAGAGATTAGTGCAAGAGGAGGGAAGGGAGAAGGGGGAGGGGGTTTTTTAGAATGGGGTCGTCAGGCAGAGTGGAAAGGTTTTTTGATTTGAGTGATATAGTAGCCATTGGCTAGAAGGGATTTTGTAAGGTGGGATTTCTCTTTATTAAGGGTCTGGATATCCACGATTCGAATGGCTCAAGTGATAATCGTTTTTAGGACTGTGGATTTTTGGGTTGGGTGGTGGTGTGAATGGGCGTGAAGGTACCTATCCTCTTCTTCCATAAACATGTTGGCAACAACTAGGGATAATGATGATCCCATGCTTGTGACTTTAGTTTGTTCATAGAAAGTTCCTGTAAAGGTGAATAAGGTTGAGGTGAGGAAAATTTTGATGAGATTAAGTGTTTCAGGGTCAACTAGTTTCGAAATAATATCCAACACTTTTGGTACCTGGATTTTGGTGAATAAGGATACCACATCAAAGAATACCATAAGGTCATGTTCCTCAAGGTGTAAACTCTGGGTTTTTTAAATAAATAGAAAGGGTTATTTGATAAAGGAGGGGGTCTTTCTGGTGAAATCGCCTAGATGATCAACAAGAAATTGTGTTAGGGCGTAGGTGGGGGCACCTATAGCACTCACTATGGGTCTAAGAGGGATGTTTTTTTATGAATCTTGGGTTGTCCATAGATTTTGGGAGTGAGGGGTTGGTGAGGAATGAGATGTTTTTGAATGGATGGGTCCAAAGAAGAGGACGTACCTTCACACCCATTCACACCACCACCCAACCCAAAAATCCACAATTCTAAAAACCCTTATCACTCGAGCCATTCGAATATTGGATCCTCGGACCCTTAATAAAGAGAAATACCACCTTACAAAATCCATTGTAGCCAATGGCTATTCTATCACTCAAATCAACAAAGAGTTTTTCTCTTCCCTATGGCCTCATTCTAAAAAAACCCTTCCCCCTTATTCCTCCTCTCCTCTTGCACTGGTCTCCCTCCCCTACATCCAAGGCATTAATGATCATATCTCTAAGTTGTTGACAAAAAATATTATCAAAACTCTTTTCAAACCCTACATAACCTTAAACAAATGTTCATATATTCCATGGAAAAATCTGACCCCTTGCTTGGCCAAGGTGTTTACCAGATCCCCTTCACATGTGGCAAATCATACATTGGCCAAACAGGAAGATCCTTCAAAGCCTTCCTAAAGTAACATATTGATGGCACTCACCACAACCGCATCTCTAAGTCAGCACTAGTCGAACATTCTCACAACTCCAAGCACCACATCTGCTTTGAAAAAACCAAAATTATTTCCTCTTCCCCCTTCTACCCATCTCATATCATACGAAAAGCGCTTGAAATTGAAAAACATCCAAATAATTTCAATATGGAAGACAGATACAAACTCATCCAATCTTGGAAGCCTACTATTCATCACATTTGTCACCAATGATTCTGCGCTTGCTTAATTTACTCCTCCCTTATCATGATTTATGGCCCTCAATTTAAAGTTTTTTCTCTCACAACTTTTCCCACCGAGCTATCTTTATTAATGTTGTTCTCTTTTATATCTCTTATCTTTTATTTTTCCATCAAATAGAACCTTAACTCTTCCTCTAATTCTCCCTTTGTATCACAATTATCTCTTTTATTTTTCCATCAAATAACTTTTCAACTCTTCCTCCAGCTTAAATCATTCTAGTTCAATTTCACAATTTTATTTTACTTAATTTTACCTTGTCCTAAGTCACATCTTACCTAATTAATCCTACCCTAATCAACTTTTCCCAAGTCAATTTCTTTCTTTCTTTAAATAATTCAAGAATTTAATATTAAACTCAACAATTTAATTTTCCCCCACTAATTTATGCTCTTTGGTCATATCTTAACTGGATATCACTTATTCTCACCTATCACTCCATTAATTAAATTAATCTTTTATTTCCCTAATGGTGTCTTCACAACCGTCATAGAATAAAATAAAATAAATATTATTTATAATGATCCTTCTTATGCCAACTTTAAAATGTTTGGGGATATTTTGTAAAAATATTCAAATTTGTAAGGATTTTATATAGTTTGTATAACATTTTGGTCATTTTTAAGGTAAAATAATTATATCCTATAAAATTTGGGCAAATCATTTTTACAATAGCGAGGGAAAATCATGAAAAATTATTCCATGAGCGAAATCTAGCCCCTAAAATCATCCCTGTCCTGAGGATGATGGGTGGAGTGTCCACTCCAAACCTCGAAAGTTTCATAAACTCACTTTCTTCACCACTATGAGAGATTGATGTTGTCCAAAGATGGGTAGAGTGTCCACTCAAAGATAATTGTCATAAACTCCCACAAAGTATTTTCCAGAAATCTCTAACTACTATTACATTTATTGTTAGTTGGTTAGACAAAATCTCTTCAATAACATTACTTTTCTTGTAATATATTTATAATTAGGATTTGATATTCTACCAAATTCTTTAATAGGTTAGAAAAAATAATTATTTTTAAAATAAGTTATTTTTAATAAAACTTAATAAATATGTTTTAATAAAATTTAATAAATATTTTTTAATAAAATTTATGTTTTATTAAAATTTATTTAAATTAATTTTTTATATATATAAAATAAATGTAAAAAAATCAATTTTAAAAATTCAAAAAAAAAAAAATTATTTTTATTATTATAATAATTATAATTATTATTATTTACAAAATTATCAATTTCCATAAATTAATTTATATTTTATTTTATATTATTCATTTTATACTCTTAAAAAATCATAAAACTTACATCATTTGATACTACGTACAATACTATAATGATTCACAATGAACCTTAATTTTTTCATTATGAGTGTTTTATGAGAGAAGTACGAAGCAATTAAAATGAAATATTGTAGTACAATACTATAATGATTCACAATGAACCTTAATTTTTTCATTATAAGTGTTTTATGAGAGAAGTATGAAGCAATTAAAATGAAATATTGTAAAATAGAATACGCTACAATCTCAATTTATGAATAAATTAATCCTTTGTTCTGACTTATAATATGATTCCAAATTTCCAATCAATTTACTTTTTTATTTACGTGATAAAAAACACTCGCATTATGTTTATCACTATATTCATTTTTTATTGTGTCATTTTTAATCATAAACTCATAACTTAGGTATAGTGAATCAATTATTACAAGATAGAAACAAATGAATAATGAATAAGTATTAAAATTGTTTAGTACCTAAACTGAAACAAGTATTATTGAATCTTTGTTTTATTAAAATAAATAAATATAAGTATTTCGAACAAATATTCCAATCTACGGCAAGTATTATTGAATCTTTGTTTTATTAAAATAAATAAATATAAGTATTTCGAACAAATATTCCAATCTACGGCTCCGAACACAAACACCGCAAAACCAATGTACAACAACGTTGCATAAGAGTGTCGTTAAACTGCATCAGACATAATCCTGCTTAGTGCTCCCCAAGGGGAAGGAGGTGGTGGCAGGCTTATGATGTTGTACATTGGCACAGAGCCGCCAGACTGGACTTGTAATTATAAAGCCTTTCCTGTTGTTTATACAACTGTTGTACATTGGCTCTGCTTTCTTTGCGTTCAGAGCCGCCAGACTGGACTGGTAATATTTATAATGTCTTTCACTAAGTGGCACGGCGTAGCATATGGATACTCCATACCGTATGCTGGATATTATCCAGCATACAGTAATTATTATCATTGGTCAGGGGGATTTAAATATGAAATGGCCACACCCCAGCCTGCAGAGCATTTAAAGCTCTGTGGCTGGTGGGGTGTGTATTGCTGGCTATTTCCTTTGTCAAGTTTGCAGGTAGACCAGAGCCCATCACAAAAAAGAAAATTAAATTTTTTTTTTTCAGTGGAGAGCATTTAAAAAAAAAAATTGGCACTTTTTTATGTGAAGTTAGACAAATACATCATTATTGCTATTTGTCTTTTCACATTAAGCATTTATATTAATAAATGATTTCATTCAAATCTGATTTGGCTAAAGATTTGAAAGAACCCTATCTGATAAGAAAAGGATAATGGAGAAATTCAAACCCCATC
>JZKD02S2236113.1:73800-89482 GCA_000966675.3 Picea glauca
AGAAACCCCGTCTCGCACCCAGGGAAACAGAGACTCACCACCTGGTGCACCTATGGAGGCAACGACCCTGTTTTCCAACCAACCGGCACATGAAAGTGACGACGCAACAGAGCCCATTCCCCTAGCTTCCGTCGACAGCCACTGGCAGGACCAACAACTCTTCACCGACTTGGGGTACCTCGCTCTCATCTTCGAGATGAGGAGTTTGTTGGACGACCAGGTATTTCACCTCGCCTGAATTGATCAATGACTCGACATGTTGTTCGCGACTCACTCCAGAACTCTTCCAAAGTGGCGATGCCCAACGTGCGCGCAGGCCTACGCGCTTCCAGCAGGTTGGCGACAGCACAGGGACGAGGACGAGTGCACAGGCTAAAAGGTTCAATGATGTTCTTGGTTAGGAACTTCTTTTCTATTTTTGAACTAAGCTTCGGTCTAGTTAGATCTTAGATATTCTATAACTAGTTTATGGCATACATTTTAAACTTAATGGGTGGCAGTCCTGGTTTCCTTCGGGCAGGACGAAACTCGGTTAATTTTGTTCGCTGGGAAACACATGGCACAGGATGCCCAACTGTCTCGGTTTCCTATTTAGGCGGGACAGCTGGCATCGCAAACAGTCATTGTAACTTGATAATGCTAATATAACATGTCCTATCCTTTTTTACTTAAAAAAAAAAATAGATTTAGTTTTCAAAATATCTGTAATGATCTTTCTAATCTTCTAAGTCATCAAAATTATAATGATCTTGAAAAGCTTCTCCTAATGCTTTTTGAAGATAGAAATAACATTATAAAGAAATCTATGTAATCTTTTACCTTTCTTAAAGTGAGAAAGACCAATTTTAATTTCAATAAATATTGACCATCATTATAATTAACTATATATATATATATATATATATATATATAGTTAATAATAATAACATTATTACAAATAAATAATTTTATGAATTATGAATTAGTATTAAATATATATAATTTTATAATAAATATGTTTACTTTATCAATTCATAATTGATATTTAAATAGATATAATTTTCATAAGTTATAGACCAATCACATTACAACTATAAATGCATTTAAATTGTAAACATACCTATCTTAAAAAGGAGGTATGAGATATGTTTCATCTTTATCCATGAGAATTCTCAATGAAACATTTGACTTATTGTAATGAGACTACTAGAAAAATAGTCATCCTAAAATGTGAAACCCCATGATGCTTAATCATAAACTAGAAAAATAATCATCCCAAGATATAGAACCCCATAATCTACATCCCCAAATGCTTACTCATAAATTACCTAAACTAATATTGACTGGCATATGTAAATTATGGCTTTATTTGCGGTGTTTGCGTTCAGAGCCGCAGACTGGACTTCCACTCAGTAGCACGACAGTAGCATATCGATACCGTATGATTCTTATCAGTAAGGCACAATTTAAATATGAAGTTTATAGAGAAATTAGTGGTAGTTTAAACGTTTTAAGTGTTGGCTTTTTTTTTATATTGTTTTGGATGTTATAAATTGTTGTATCTGTAGATTTAAAAGTAGTTTATCTTGTGTAATCTTAGTAAATTAAGTAAATTATGGTGTTGAAATGCATAATTTTGTTGTAATCTTAGTAAACTATGTAAATTTTGTGTATTCTGAATGTATAAATGAATTTAGGGTGTTGAAAAACTTTTAGAAAGCTTGGGTTATACAGACTAAACCACTCAAATCTGCAGATGCAATATTGTTGTTTAAATTGCATTTCTGAATACATAAATAGATTTAGCATGTTCAAAAATCCTTGGAACACTTCAGATTTCACTCTTAAAAACCCAAAACGTAGCAGTAAACACTGCATATGGTGGTCTCTATTACACACCAATCTACAAGAAATCACACTTTTCTTTTGTTTAAATTGCGTTTTTGAATGCAAAAATAGATTCAACCAATTAAAAAACCTCTGGACCACTAAAACTACACAGAATAAACCACTTAAATCTGCAGATACAACAATTTATGATCAAATTTCGAACAAATATTCCAATCTATGACTCTGAACACAAACACCGCAAAACCAATGTACAACAACGTTGCATAAGAGTATCGTTAAACTGCATCAGACATAAACCTGCTTAGTGCTCCCCAAAGGGAAGGAGGTGGTGGCAGGCTTATGCCTGATGCCGTTGAACGACAGTCTTATGATGTTGTGTACACAACTATTGTACATTGGCACAGAGCCGCCAGACTGGACTTGTATTTATAAAGCCTTTCCTGTTGTTTATACAACTGTTGTACATTGGCTCTGCTTTCTTTGCGTTCAGAGCCGCCAGACTGGACTGGTAATATTTATAATGTCTTTCACTAAGTGGTACGGCGTAGCATATGGATACTCCATACCGTATGCTGGATATTATCCAGCATACTGTAATTATTATCATTGGTCAGGGGGATTTAAATATGAAATGGCCACACCCCAGCCTGCAGAGCATTTAATGCTTTGTGGGTGGTGGGGTGTGTAGTGCTGGCTATTTCCTTTGTCAAGTTTGCAGGTAGAGCAGAGCCCATCACAATTTTTGTTTAATTTTTTTGTTTTCAGTGAAGAGCACTTTTTTAATTTTTTTGGCTTTTTTTTATGTGAAGTTAGACAAATACATCATTATTAGTTTCATATGTGCTATTTGTCTTTTTCACATTAGAGATTTATATTAATAAATGATTTCCATTCAAATCTGATTTGGCTAAAGCTTTGAAAGAACCCTATCTGATAAGAAAAGGATAATGGAGAAATTCAAACCCCATCTTACAGTGAGGGTCGTATATGCACTCATGAACGCCATCATTAGAGTGGCTCTGTTCAAGGAATAAACTATTTTGTTTTTGGGCATGTAAACAAATGGGCATTTTTGTTGGAGTGTGTTAATTAGAGAGGAGTTATTTTGTTTTGGCATTTTTTCTGGGGATGGGGTTTTAAATTTTTGATTAATCTAGAAGTTTGATCGATTTTATGAGCATCTGGGTTGGTTTAAAATAGGGCAAAACTGCTAGGGTAGGAATTTGAAATGCATGGAACTTTGATCCATGAGATAGGGATTTGAAATGCATGGAACTTTGATCCATGCCAAACTCATGCTACCCCTGAAAATATGACCAGATTCTGACTCATTTCTTTGCCTGAAAAGAGAAAAGATTGCTCCCGAATTAGCTTACTCCCATTTTTGTCAAATATAAGTCTGATCTATTCCTTTCATGTCCTAAGTTCTTCAATTACAAAATTTTATTAAAGTTGTTAATTTGGTTGTAATATTTCTACTTGATCCAGGGTCTGATTTTTTCAATCTTCCATGATCATCATTTTTTCAATATTGAAAAACATGGATATTAAAACTCTTATAGGTTAAGCAAAGGTTGTAAATCACTTGTTCATACTTAGTATCTATGAGTAAGCTCAAAGATGTAGTCTAAATTTGTTTATTTGTTTGGTTAGTTTCATTCAAAATTCAATCAAAAATAAATACAGAAGGATAGATAGAATTGCATATTTTAGTGATTGAGATTATATATTGAAAGTGTTCTAGAGTTTTTTAGGGTGCTAAATCTATTTGTGTATTCAAAAATACAATTAAACAATTTAAAATTAAGATTTCATTAATAATTGGTTTTGATTCTAATAATAACTGCCAACAAAAATAAAAATAAACTTTAAACTTTAAACTATGCCTAAAAAAAAACCTAAGTGTAAATGATGTCACATTATTGAGCAAAGCATGAAATTGTTCTCATGAGATTGGAGATTTTCAACATTAATTCTCTAAATGATCATATAGAAAGTGGAAAGAAGCTAGAAACAAAGATGTAAATCTTACAAAGTTACAAAACCATAATATAAATAATCTAAGCAACCAACTATCCATATCTATCTCTCAAACTTTTATATTAATTTTTCAAGGTGTAAATCTTTCCTTAATTTTTTAATTTTAAAAAAATCACATCATAGATCTAGAGTTAAGATTACCCTAATTATTAATATATATGAACAATACACCATTGAAATTTTTTAACATAAGAAATTTTCAATTGATTTATATTTAAAGTTGATATTGAAATATTTAGTTTTAAGTACTAAAAGAATGACACATATCTTTCATACTAGGACATAAAAAACATCATAGGTGAAATAAATTAATAAAAGTTATGTAAAATACATCATAGATGAAATAAATTAATAAAAATTGCTTTCAATTACCTTATATATAAAGTTGATACAAAAATATTTTATTTAAGATGGACATTGAAAGAATTTTGTTATTGTTAATAATTTTTAATGACATGTGTGAACTTTATGTTCAGCATGAAAGGAAAGTTAATCTAAAAATATTTTATTTGAGGTGGACATTGAAATATTTTTGTTATTATTATGTTTTTTAATGGTGTGTGAACTTTATGTTGAGAATTTGATGCATGAGCATCTTCTACAACAATCTAGTATTTGACCTCTAAGGTCTTAGGAAATTTATGAGAGGAAGTGGGTTTCCGCATTGTAATTGTTTTTAATTATTTTGTAATAGTCTAGGGTATTCGAGAATGAGGTAGTTATTCCACGAATGTAATAAGAGGTGGAAGATTTAGATAAATTAGGAATTATGTTTGTATCAAATCCTAACTTTTAGGATTAGAATCAGGTTGTTGTAAGCTAAATGTAGTCTTTGTGCAATTTTGGTCAGAAATTATCCTATCTTTGTGGATTCGATCGATCTAATCCTTATTGTATTAAAGGTTTGATAGGAGAGAACAGAGGGTGTAAGTGTGTGGAATGTGTGTAGAGTGATAAGTGTGGAAGTATGCAGAAATCAAGAAGGAATTGAGCCTTCCTGTTGTATTCTTATTCCTTCAATCATTCTAATAAAAGACAGTTGTGAAAATTGTTTTCTTGTGTGTTTTTTTATTGGAGTCTATGTGTTAAAGAGGCAACAATGAAGTGTTTTGTTTGCAAGAGATCCTGTGTAAGTTTTTGTTGCACGTCTAAACCAGATCGAGACCAGAGAGAGAAGAAATAGCCAGAACCGTGCCTCAAAAACTATCCAATCAAAAATTGGTGTCTGTAGAAGTCATTCTACAATACAAGTGACTGGACGGTCAAGATCGAGTCGAGAGGATTAGATCGAAGTTCCACAACATTTCGGCCATCACGCATCGACATTTTCTTATTGTTTATTTCTTTGAATAGGTTTGATGTCCTGAAGGTTGACACACGTTCCATAAGTGGAATGGTAAGGAGAATCATTATAAGGAGGATAAGGATCCATCGTCGATCAAAATAGGATCGTTGATGATCAAGCTCTAATCGATATCATCAAATATTAAAAAGGGGACCCACAAGTTTAGATATGATTTTTAATCGGGAGTGCAGATTGACATTGTAAGATTAGCGTGTATCAACAAGGTATGAGGAGGTTAACACAAGGAGGTCCGAGACCCCATAGTCCGGTGGCCCGAAATACGTGGCACCCATTTATTCATCCTCATTATTCCACATCCATTTATGGTGTGGCTCACAAATGAAGGGTTGGATGGTTGAGATTAGATATTCAAATCCAAAGATCGACAACCCTCGTCATAGTGGACTATGGTCGTTGGAGGTATTAAGGTGTCGGAGGGCATAAAAGTCCCAACATCCTGACACCGATATACGTCAGGTTCTGTAGTGGCCAACGATTTGTATTGAGAACAATCAACGGTCCGAAAAGGATCCGAGATCCATATCAATGGCCCAAATTGATCGTGCATAGCCACACTTAAGCCCGTGGTTATAGCATATGGTCACATAGAGAAAGGAAAAATCTTAGCTCATGCACGAGGTAATTTCAAATTTTTCTTTGAATTTGAATTCATGTTCAATTAACGAACTCTACAAAATAATTGGAGTTCTAAAAGACAAAACCAATCTAGATTGGTCGTCAGTTCGGCATCAGAGCATACAACATCCAAGAAAGGATAATTGAATATGGTGTTTAGAATACGAGGATGAAGAGATCGAGGAAGGCATGTTGCAAATTCAGAAGTTATTGAAGAAATGAGAAATATTCAAGCACGATTGGAGGCAATGGAAGTTTCTCAACGAAGAGGTGTTAACTTGGGAGATGTCAGTGAAGAAAAATAAACTCCATAAGTTGAAGAGAGAGTAGAGCCTGAAGAAGAAGGTGTTGAAGAAAAAATAATTAGAGCTATTATAGGATTTATCTCTAGACCAAGAATGGAGGTATTGTTGTATGAAGGAAACCTAAATGTAGATGAATTGATGGACCAGATCAGTACTATGGACAAGTACTTTGAATATGAAAATGTACTTGATGAGAAAAAGGTAAATTGTTTTGTGACAAGGATGAAAGGACATGCATTACTCTAGTTGGATGGAGTACAAGCTGAGAGGAAGAATGAAGGAACAACAAGAATCAAGAGTTGGGACAGAATGGTAGAAAAATTGAAAGGTAAATTCATGCCCCGAGACTATCAACTTAATATTTTTAGACAAATGAAAAATTTAAAGCAGAGATGTATGTTGGTTAGAGAATACACTAAAGAGTTTTATAAATTGAATATAAGTGCTAGTCATATAGAAGAGAATCCTGAGAAAGTTTCTAGATATGCTTCTTCAAAACTCTAGAAAAATCATATGCTTTTATAAATTGAATACAAGTGTTAGTCATATAGAAGAGAATCCTGAGAAAGTTTCTAGATATGCTTCTTCAAAACTCTAGAAAACTCAAATGCTTCTTCAACTTTCTAGTGGAGCTATAAACTGATATCCTGAGAATCCCAGCTATAAAATGCATGTGCCCAGGTTGACACATATCTTCCTGAAGCCGCATGAGTTCCACGTAGCACTCGTTCCCCTTTTTCCCAGGAACTTAAGACAACACGACGTATGTCAACCATAGCCTTTGGGAATAATAATAAAATATTATTCCCTTAGAGGTAAGCCGTCTAGCTTATAACCTATGCCTAAACACTTAGCCCCCTCCATTACCCTACCTAGTGGAGCTTAGTCCCCCATAACTCTTTCTTTGTGTTCGATTTACACACAACATTGTAATTTTATTAATGATATGTGCATTTACATATACAAAAATCAGGCTTATGCCCTTAAGCATCTAAGCTCTCCGGCCTAATAAACACTTGGCTCACAAGCCTATAAACATAATTACAATTCAGCAGAGGCTCAGCCTTGGGGTGTTACAATCCCCTTCCCTTACTTTTGCATTGTCCTCAATGCAACTTACTTACACAACAACAACAAGATTTCCAAAATATTCAAAAAGATGTGGGTACTCTACCCACATAGCATATTCATGCTCCCATGTTGCGTCCTCAAGACCGTACCAGGTCCACTAAACTTTTACAAGCCCTATGGCTCGATTTCGGAGTTGCTTGCTTTTTTGATCCAGTATACACACCAGATGCACCTGAAAATCGCTTTCCTGCTCCACCTGAATCACATTCCAATGAATAACATGATTAGCATCAGGTAAATATTTCTTAAGCAATGACACATGAAATACATTATGTATAGACATGCATGCAGGAAATGCAAGCCTATATGCTACTGGACCAATTCTCTCTAGGATTTCAAATGGCCCACAATACCAATCTGCCAACTTTGAACAATTTCCCAACTTCAGGGAGCTTCTGTTGGACTTCACTCTGAGGAATACATGATCCCCTACTTTAAATTCCCTATGAGTTATGTTCTTATCGACATAACATCTTTTCCTGTCTTGGGAAGCCTTCAAATTCTACTTAATATTCAACATTTGTTCTTCCATTTCCCTGAGCAACTCTGGCCCAAGTACTGTCCTATCATCTAGGTTGTCCTAGCTTACTGGGGTGTTACACTTTCTTCCATAAAGTGCTTCAAACGAGCTCATCTTCAGTGATTCTTGATACCCATTGTTGTAGGAAAATACTACCAAGTGTAGATAATCTTCCCATTTATATGGTTTGTCCATCACATACATCCTTAGCATATCCTCTATCACTTGGTTCACCCTTTTTGTTTGCCCATCTGACTCAGGATGATATGTTGTGTTGAAGTTCATATTTGTTATGTGTAATATACCAGATATAAAATGTATGCAGAACAAAAATGAAATGCTAGAAATGGTAGAATAACAACAATATAACCAAAACATTCACCACAATAGCACTGAAATGATATAAGAATAACAATAGAAATAACACTTTGAATCTAAAAGCAATGTTCACGGGCCTCTTCGAGGGGGCAACCTCCAGTTGAGAAGAGCTTTATTACAACAATATCCAAGCTAGGGTTCTCATACCCTCGACTCCTATTTATAATAAATATGTTTATTAAAAGAAGCATTTAGAGGAAGATCCTTCTAGAAGCCGAAGCTTCTATTAGGTCTTCTTACATCCTCCTTATTCTATTTTATTGAAAGGCCTTATTAATATTGACCTTTATTACATCTGAATATATTGTTCTACCTATGTGCGGGTTAGGACCCCAACATGTTCGCGCCCTTAAAAACAACCTTGTCCTCAAGGCTTGAGATGAGGAAATAGCTGCAAAATGGTAGCTGGTTCCCAAGTGGCATCTGCTGGAGTTGTATCTTTCCACTGGACTAGCACTTCCTTGATGGTTCTCTAACGTAGACGACACTCACGCTGGTCCAAAATTGCTTCTGGCTGTAGCCAAATGGACCCTTCTTCAACTAACTTGGGAAGGTTGGTTTGAATTTGGAACTTAGCTCCAATCACCTTCTTTAAGCATGAAACATGAAAAACAAGATGTAGCTTTGAATGGGTGGGAAAAGATAACCGATAGGCTATTTGTCCCACATGCTTGAGAACGGTATAAGGACCATAAAATTTGGGCGCTAGCTTCTGACAATGCTCGGCCTTGAGGAAAGTTTGCTTGTAAGGTTGCAGTCGAAGAAACACCTAATCCCCTTCTGCAAATTAACGTTCAGAGTGACCTTGATATGCTTATTGCTTCATGCGATTCTGTGCCATGACCAAATTCTCTTTGAGGGTATGGAGGATAGCCTCTCAAGCTATAAGTGTTTGGTCAACCGCCTAGACCTTCGAGGCACCCGGTAAGTATGAGAGAACTGAAGGTGGCTTCTGTCCATATACCGCTTCAAAATGAGTCATGCGTGTCGCTGTATGGTATGAAGTGTTGTACCACCATTCAGATAGGGGTAACCATTGAGCCCACTAATTTTTCTTTTCCGAGGCAAAACACCTCAAATATGTTTCCAAACACTTGTTGAAAACTTTTGTTTGGCCATCAGTCTGGGGATGATAAGATGTGCTAAGATGTAATTCAGTTCCTTGTATCTTGAACATTTCTTGCCAAAAATTTCTCATGAAAGTCGGGTCGCGATCAGAAACAATAGAGTGCGGCATGCCATGAAGCTTGAAGACCTGATCCATGAAAATTTTTGCCACCATGGATGTTGTAAATGGGTGTTGAAGGGAGAAGAAATGAGCATACTTGGAAAGGCGATCAACAACCACCATGATGACTAATTTATTTCCCGATTTGGGTAAGCTGGTACTAAAATCCCAGAGATATCCTTCCAAATAGCAGAAGGAATAGGGAGTGGTTGTAGTGTGCCTGGAGATTTCATTGTTTCTCCCTTGTTGCGTTGATACACATCACATTCAACGACAAAATTACGAATGTCATGTTTCATACCATCCCATAAAAAGGAACGTTTGACCCTGTCATAGGTTTTGGTGAAACCGGAGTGCCCTGCTGTGGATGTAGCATGAAGCTCAGAAAGTACCGTGGATTTAATCTTTGATTGTTTACTTAAATACAAATTTCCTTTGTATCGAAGTTTGTCATGGAGCCAAGAGTACCCTGAGGAAGCTGGAGCATTGGACTGCAATTGTTGGATCAGATGTGAACTTTTGGGATCTTGTAGCCATTCCTAGTGAAGGGCTTGGATCCAATCTGGTACAATGAATGAAAGAGAAAAAATGGATCCTTCATCTTCATATTTTTAGGAAAGTGCATTCGCAACCACATTGTCTTTGCCTTTCTTGTAAATGATCTCATAATCATATCCAAAGAGCTTAGTCACCCATTTTTGTTGTTCTGGGGAGGAAATGTGTTGTTCCATAAAATACTTGAGGCTTTGATGGTCTATCTTAATTTGGAAACGTTGCCCCAATAGATAAGGGCACCACAAATCAATGACATGAAGAATAGCCAACATTTCCTTTTCATAGATGGATTTGCCCAGATTTCTTTCAGATAGTTGCTTGCTGGTAAAGGCCAAAGGTCAACCCTCTTGCATAAGGACAACACCAATTCCTTTCCCGGAGGCATCACATTCCAACACAAAGGTATTTGTGAAATCAGGAAGGGCGAGGACTGGAGTGGTACACATGGCCATCTTCAAGGTTTGAAAAGCTTGAGCAGCAACTGGAGTCCAAGTAAAAGAGTTCTTTTTGAGGAGAGCAGTGAGAGGTGTTGCAATCTTCCCATAATTATTAACAAACTTGCGATAATACCCTATTAAGCCCAGAAATCCACGCAAGCTCTTAACAGTCTTTGGGTGAGGCCAGTCTTGCATAGCTTCAATCTTTTTAGGATCCACCCTAACGCCATCCTTGACAACTAGATGACCCAAGTATTCTACTTTTGAGGTGCCAAAAGAACATTTAGACTGTTTCAGGAAAAGTTGGTGCTGAGAGAGTAGATGGAGAACTCGATCCACATGAGCAAGATGGTATGTTTAGGTTTTGCTATAGATGAGGATATCATCAAAGAAAACTAAGACAAAATGGCGTAGAAAAGGACGAAAGACATGATTCATGAAGCTTTGGAAGGTGGAGGGGGCATTACACAAGCCAAAGGGCATGACCAAAAACTCATAGTAGCCCTCATGAGTTCTAAAGGAAGTCTTGGGGATGTATGCCTCTTTCATACATATCTGGTGGTAGCCCGAATGAAGATCAAGTTTAGTGAAGAATTGGGTGCCACTCAATTCATCCATGAGGTCATCAATGACAGGAATGGGGAATTTGTCTTTTGATGGTAAGTTTGTTGAGGGCATGGAAGTCAGGACACATTCACCAAGAACCTTATTTCTTTGGGACCATGACCACATGAGAAGAGTAGGGGCTCGTACTAGGGCAGATAACCCCTACATTAAGGAGTTCTTAGACCATTTTCTCAATTTCATTTTTTTGGGAAAATGGGTGACGATATGGACAAATATTGGGAGGAAGGCTTCCGGGTACAAGGGGAATGGAATAATCATGAACACCATGGGAAGGAGGGAGTCCTTGGGGAGTGGAAAATGCCAATTGATGTTTAGAAAGGATGGCTTGGAGGTCTTGCAGGACCGAGAGTGTCTTTGTTTCTTGTACGACATGGAGTTGGGTGATAACACCAGAATGAACTTTTTTGAGCATCTTTTCCATGTGATGGGAACTAATGATCTCAGGTGAACCAACGGTGATGCATTGGAACTTATATTGGTGGCCCTCCTGGTTGAATTTCATGGTTAAGTCTTTAAAATCCATGAGAATGGGATCCAAAGTCCTTAGTCAGTCTGTACCCAACACAATGTCACAACCTCCCATGTCGATAGAAAACATATGGGATTTCAGGTGGTAGTCACCAATTTGGAGACGCACATTTTCACAACACCCTCCACATTTTATGGAACCACCATTGGAAATCATGATTTGGAAATAATTGACGGCATGGATGTAGCAATGAGTTTCTTGGGCAATGCAACAATGAATAAAATTATGGGTGTTTCCACTATCAACCAGAATGATGACCTTCTTATGCTTGATGTAACCGATTAACTTGAGGGTTTGGGGAGCGGAGAAGCCAGTGAGAGCATTGAGGGAAATGATTGGTTCTACTTGGGAGGGTTTGAGGGAGGGGTTATGTCAGTGGATTTAGGTGACTCAAACACAAGGGGAGTTTCTACATCCTCTTCCAAAATATCCTCAGAGATGGCCATAAAAATATTTTGTTCTTTACACTTGTGGCCCGAGAAATATTTGTCATCACATTTATAACAAAGGCCTTTGAGTTGGCATTCATCCATTTCAACCCTGGTCAATTTTTGGATCTTTAGTGGAGCAGAGGGAGTAGTGGGATTTACTGGTTTAGGGCGAGAGATAAAGGAGGGTTTTCGGTTTTGAGAAGATACAACATGTTGTGCTTCTTTATCTCTTTTAGTAGCCTCCACCCAACTCTGAGGCCGAGCCATGAGGACATGGGCCCGAATCTCATCCTTGAGGCCGCTGATAAAACACTCTCGGAAAAAGGCATCAGACATGCCCTCTATTCTAAAATCCAGGCGCTCAAACGAAACTATAAAGTCTTCCATTGTTCCTAATTGTTTCAACTTTGTCAAATGTCCCAAATGGTTGGTGTTAGT
This sequence comes from Picea glauca, assembly GCA_000966675.3. Classification (NCBI taxonomy): domain Eukaryota; kingdom Viridiplantae; phylum Streptophyta; class Pinopsida; order Pinales; family Pinaceae; genus Picea; species Picea glauca. The sequence goes on from JZKD02S2236113.1 coordinate 86,231, forward strand.
GTCAAAGCATTCATAAAGCTCAGCCACAAAGTGTGTCCAATAAATATACCCTTGATGAGAACTTTTTCTCCATTGCCACCATTGCCAACGTTCTTGATCTAAATGGAGAACACCATACCGGAGTTTGGCCAAGTCATATGTAATGTCGTATAAAGAGAAATAATGTTACATTTGGGTTACCCAACTAGTGGGGTCTGAGCCATCAAATTTGGTCACATCCACCAGTGGAAGGCATAGGTCGTGTTGAAAGGGATGGTTCTGAAAGTTATGGGAATGAGAGGAATGGTCACCTTCAGTATGTGGAGGTGAGGAAAGGGAAGGGTTATCTATAGGGATATACAGTTTGGTGCAGAGTGCCGAAAAGACAGATTCAAGTTGGGTGGTGAGGTCTTGTTTGATTTCCTCCATTGAGTATTGCATGGTTGTATTGATGGCGACAACATTGGCACTGAGTTGTTTCACTTCTTGTTGGGTCTCAATGAGACCAGATTGCAAGGTGTTGAAGCGAGATTCCAGGTCTTAGCTACAGGTATGGGCGATGAGGATGGGGGAACTTAAAAGGGGCATGCGGGGCCAAAAAATGATATGGATGAATGTGAGAAGGGTGAAGAGATGAACCTAATGGAATAGGTCTCAAATAATGGTGAAAAATTTCCAGACTTTTTTTTTTTTTTTTAACACCTGCGGAGTTAAACTCAGATCTGAAGAATACTACAGAGAGGAAATGCCCAAATGCTTAACCAGAAAGAAATGTGTATTTACTTGGCAACCCGAACACAGTTGCGCGACAATAGATCTTGTGTGTTTTAATTTGTTGATGTTTTTGTCCCCAAGGGTTAGGTATTCAAGGGTTCTACAAACAAGGGTTTTCCCTATGCTATAGCTCTCTGATATACGTGTGGGGTCCAACAGTAGTGCTCGGCCCAATATCTTAGGGAACTAAATAAGGAGGATAGACTGTACCCTTATCTGTACTACCCGACTACCCAGGTACTAGAGAGTATATTTCCAAGTGTTGTTCTCGGTGACACTATAGCAGTTAGGTGAATGATCAGTTTATCTAAAGAGGGCTTCAGGTAATCTAGGTCGATCCGTACACAGGTGTTGTCTGATGCGCTACCACTTGAAGGGGTACCAACAGGGGTTACAAGGGTGGACACCATATGTGCGCTTAAGTACCACTTGTATTTCCTACATGTATGAATCCCTCAACCACGGGTTTGTGCGTGTAACGACAGATCTTTGTGGCTTAAATATGCCGGAATACATATCTACCCTAGAAAAAAAATTGAGCCCACACTTTCTACCGAGGAAAGTGCTCTGATACCACTTGTAATATACCAGATATAAAATGTATGAAGAATAGAAATGAAATGTTAGAAATGGCAGAATAACATCAATATAACTAGAACATTCACCACAATAGCACTAAAATGATATAAGAATAACAACAGAAATAACACTTTGAATCTGAAAGCAATGTTCATGGGCCTCTTCAAGGGGGCAGCCACCAGTTGAGCAGAGCTCTATTGCAATAATATCCAAGCTAGGGTTCTCATACCCTCAACTCCTATTTACACTAAATATGTCTATTAAAAGAAGCATCTAGAGGAAGATCCTTCTAGAAGAGGAAGCTTCTATTAGGTCTTCTTACATCTTCCTTATTCTATTTTATTGAAAGGCCTTATTAATATTGAACTTTATTACATCCAAATATATTGTTCTACCTATGTGTGGGTTAGGACCCTAACATTCCAAACCCTTTGAATAAACCCTTCGAGAACTTTGATGTAAACTTCAGGTCTTTGTTAGACACAATTGTCTTGGGTACGCCATGAAAGCATGCTACTTCCATCATATAAATATCAACAACATTAGTTGCTTTATGAGTAGTCTTCGTAGGAATGAAATGAGCATCTTTAGTAATCTTGTATACCACTACCATGATTGCATCATGTTGTTCGCTCATTCTAGGAAATACCGTGATGAAATACATTACTACCACTTCCCATTTCCACTCAGGAATGGGTAATGGTTGTAGTAAACTAGTTGGGTGTCTATGCTCAGCCTTTACCTTTTGACATTCCAAGCATTTGGATATAAAATAAGCAATCTCCCTCTTCATGGCTGGCCTATAATATTGTCTTTTGACTGTCGATATTGTTTTCTGATATCCTAGGTGTCCTGCATAAGGAACATTATGCACTTCTTTTAAAATCATACTCCTTAATTTAGAGAGTTGGGTACATAGAATGTGTTTCTGTACAAAAGGATTCAATCAATTCCCAATTCATAATCTTCAATTTTCTGCTACATTTACCTTGCTGCAATTTTGTTACCAATTCCATGTACTGCAAATCTACTTTTGCATATTCATAAATTCTTCCTTTAAGATCCTTCTGATACATGCTAATGGTTGTAGCATGCATTTCATGCACTCTCCTGTTGATTGCGTCAGCTACTTTGTTCTTCTTTCCTTTATTATGCTTGATATCAAAGTCATACTCACAGAGGAATTCCAACCATCTAATCTGCCTACCATTCAAAGTAGGTTGATCAAACAAATATTTCAGATCGTTATGGTTTGTCCTTAGTTCAAAATTCTTTCCCATGAGGTAGTGCCTCCACTTATTCAAAGTGTGCACTATGGATGCCAATTCCAAATCATGAGTGGCATAGATCCTTTCATGCTCTTTCAACTTCCTTGATTCATAACATACAACAAACCCACTTTGACTGAGGACTCCACCCAGTCCTTCTTTACATGCATCTATGCATACAATGAAGTCTTCATTTGGATCTGTGATCCTCAGAATTGGAGCACTGGTTAACAACTTCTTCAATTGCTGAAAACTCTTTTCACATTCTTTTGTCCATTGAAACGTATTCCCCTTCCTTTGCAAGGAAGTGATGGGGTGAGCTATTCTTGAAAACCTTGCAATGAACCTTCTGTAATAGCTAGCTAGACCCATGAAAGATATGACTTCTGTCACATTCTTTGGCACTGACCATTCTCTAATGGCTTCTATCTTTTCAGGGTCCACTGCTATCCCATCCTTTGAAATGATATGCCTCTTAAATGTCGCTTCCTCTCACCATCGCTATCCTAGCTCCGTTCCAACGCTCATACAATGATTAACCTGCAAAAGAATGTAACCAACCAAAGTGATAGCAATAGCATAAACTCAATATAAACCTATGTATGTGATCAAGGAATCATACAATAAAACACAACAAGCTTTATAGGAAAGA
>JZKD02S2236113.1:89532-105319 GCA_000966675.3 Picea glauca
AGAACTCCTCTCTTTTTATAAGTTGAAGAGGATAAGGTGAGGAGGTTAGGATGATCCCACTAAATCATGAAAGCGAGTAAGATCCAAACCATTCGGATGCCACCTCACCATAGAACTTTCTCCTTCTAGAAAATTTGAGAAAACGCTCATTTTTCCCACGTGCTGGAATGTTCACACCCTAGCTATAGAGAAACCTGCGAACACCTCGCACCCTGGCTATAGTGCAACCTGCGAGAATGGGTCATTCTCGCACCCTGCCTATATAGCAACCTGCGAACATCTTTTTTTATAAGGTTTTTACATAGGAAAATGCAACTTCCTTTCTCAGGAAAAGTTCTTCTCCCTTCTCTCTTTAAGAACTTAGGCCACTGTGACCCCTCTGAAGGCAACAGATAGGTTTACATCATTAACGATCATAGGGATGACGAAAATAATGTGTAACAATGCCCCAGGTAGTGAATTATGTTTTGGTAAAATGAGCACTTGCTCAATTTGGCATACAGTTGATGTTCTCTTATCACTTGCAACACCATCCTCAAATGATGCTCATGCTCTTCTTATGACTTGGAATATACAAGAATGTCATCCAGAAAAAAAATGACAAACTTGTCTAAATATTCCTGGAAAACACCATTCATTAAGCACATGAAAACAACTAGTGCATTTGACAACCCAAATGGCACCACTGTGAACTCATAATGACCATACCTTGTCCTGAAAGCGGTCTTGCTGATATCTTCCTCTTTAATCCTTACCTGATGGTATCCTGACCTGAGATCTATCTTGGAAAATTTCTTTGCATCCTTCAATTGATCAAAGAGATCCTTAATCCTTGGAATATGATACTTCTTTACAACCACTTTATTCAACTTTCTAAAATCAATGCACAATATTAATGTCCCATCTTTATTCTTCACAAACAAGATTGGGGCACCATAAGGTGACACACTTGGGCATATATACCCCTTCTTCAGAAGTTCTTCAAGATGCATTTGCAACTCTTTCAACTCTGGTGTACTCATCCTGTAAGGAGTCTTTGATACTGGAGTTTCTCCAAGCATCAAATTAATAGAGAAATCAATATCTCTATTTGGTGTTAGTCCTGGTACCTTCTTGAACACATCATCAAAATCTTCCAGGACTGCATGATCCTCAAAATTTGGCACCTTATCCTTAGATGCTTCCTCCATATGGGATGCAAATATTTGGCAGCCCTTCCTGTAACACTTCTTCAGTTGCATTGCTGATATTTCCCAGACAGTAACTACCCTGGGGATTCCTTGGACTATCCTTTGATTCCCTTCCTCATCCAAACAAGTGAATTCCTTTCTACGAAAGTATAAGATGGCATGGTGTTGATCTAACCAATACATACCAATTAGGCAATCATAAGATCCTAAAGGCAAGATGTTCAAATCTTCCCTTATGCTCAGTCCATTCATGTCCATAAGACATGACTTAACCATCTCATTGACTTTTCTTTTGGCTCCAGTAGCCAGCTGCACCAATCAAGATTTTTCATGCTTGTTTATTGGCAATTGCAAACTTTCCACCATCCTAGGATTTATATAACTATGACTAGCTACTGAATCAATTAAAATAGTAATGGTTTGGTTGTTGATCATACCTTCCACTTCAATCATATGTGATTGATACTATGCTTTCTTATTGTCCAAGGCTACATATATCCTTGGTACATTTCTTCCCATGTTCCCCACTGTTTCATCTCGTTGAACATTGTGAACAACTCTCTCTTTGTCACTTATGTGAGGACAATCTCTAAACATATGATCACCTTCACAACCCCAACATTGAATAGATGGTTGCCTTGGCCTTTGACCACCTGTCTCAATCGTTCTGTTTTCTCTAGAAGTTGGTTGTCCCGGAGGATTATTTCTGAAGAATGGTGGCTTAATTCCTTTCTTCCTCTGATCCATCTTGAATTTCTTCTAGTCTTCCCAAGATTTTTGGAAAGTTGGCCTTTCTTTTTGATGATCATATAGGAACTTAGATTGCCTTATGGTCTCCTCCAATGTTTTGCGATCATCATATTTTATTTTTTCACTGATGGATGGTGGAAAACCACCCAAATACCTCTGAATCTTAATTGTCTCATCTTTGATGAAAGAGACATACTTCAGCAATTCTAAAAACCTTCTTTCATACTCATCAATGGACATACTTCCCATCTTGAGTTCAAAGAAGTCTTTCATTTTCTTAGCATAATACCTTTTAGTCGAGTATTTCTTTTCAAAATACTTCTTGAATTCCCTCCAAGTAACATATTTCTCTTTAATGTGTTGCACCTGCACAAGTGGACCCCACCACATGGATGCCTTACCTTTGAGTTGATAGATGGAAATTATTCCTTCTTCATGTGAAGAGTAATTATGCAATTGAAAATACTTTCTCATTCCCAATAGCCATGTCCCTACATCTTCAATGATTCCTAATAGGGGATAGACTTGAGTTGTTGTGTACTCTCTTATTGGAATGCCTCGGGGAGTGTTGGTGATGTATTCTATCACTTTTTGTTCTTATGTTACTTCCTGATTTTCTTGAGCCACTCTCCCTATCCATTTTTTTTTCTATCCTTTCCAGGATTTGCATCAACTTTATGTTGAATTCTCCCTGTTTCTCCTTGGATATCATGATTTTTTTGTTATCTTCTTGGTTAGTCTGGACATCTCTCTGCAACTTTTCAATGATTTTCATCATGTTTCCTTCTTTATCTATCTCTTCTCAATGCCCATTGGAGTTCGATCCTTCAACTCCTAAATGCACATCCATTCCTCTAACTTCATTTTCCGAACTGTAAGCACCCTGTGCCTTTCCCATTTATCTTCACTGTGCTGCAATTCGGTTCAGTTTCGACAATTGTTATTTTTGCAAAATGTGCAGTCAACCAAAATTTTGTCAGGCTAATAGACGTTAATAATTTTCCAGAATAAACCAATCTAATTCAATAAAAGCAATATCAGATTCCATTTTCAGCGGGCCTTGGTCGGTCAAGAATCCCTTCCACTTTTATCTCTAAGCCCTGCTCTATTCTACAACAAATTTCAGGCGCTAGCCCCTTTTATTCATCCCTTGGTTCACATGGGACCATGGTTGTAACCCAGAGCTTATGATTTGGAATCTTATTTGGAGCCTTGAAACTTTGGGCTCTGGGCTTCAGAGGTTTCCCTTTTTCTGTGTGTCACAACATCACAGAACAACGAACTATAGAATGCACGAAGAATGACAGATCTACGGTCCACATTCCTTCATGCACCATTTCTTCCAGAGTGGCAAGTCTCCGGACTTCATGATCTGGCACCATGCGTCCACTTGGGCCCACAATTTTCATGCTTGAACTAATAAATGTCGAAAATGTCACATCAACTTTAGTACTTTTCAAATTGCAGGGACATGGGTTGGCGGTTTTGGAGTAACCTGTTGATCGTTCCACAACTGTCCCCACATTGGCACATACCCCACCTGGGAAACCGTGGTTTGGATTGCGGGACCGCCTTGTAGAATCATCTGTCACGCAATTTCGATATTCGCAATGCCTCTCGGCCCTCGATCTTTATAGATCATGACCAAAGTTAATGCAGGCTCGATCCAGCTAACTTCTTCGTCATGATTAACTACCTTGTGCCACCACCAGGAGCGCCACTCGGCAAGACACATGAAGTTGACACGTGGTCCAATCAGGAGGGTGACATATGTCATGTTCCAATTGCATTTCCATCTTACCAAGGTTCTTAACTCACTGAAATGTGGCACACATCCCATGTGTCCACATTATCCCTAGTGATGTCAGTAGGCCACGTCACTTCAAAACTTTGGGATTCAGGATATTTCACCTTAGCATACCCCGTTTCTCCCGAACGTCGAATTCCCAAACAAGTCGATCTTTTGACATGCATCTCCTTCAATGAACGGTCCAGATTAACTTTGAACTTCGGCACTTCGAGAGTTTCCACTCTATTCACACCTTGTTCCTCCCAAATGTCATATTCCTAAACAAGCTAACTTGTTGACACATGTTCCTATCTTGGATCGACGAATAGGAAATACACAAAGTTCACTCTGTCTTCTCTACACATGACTGAGAGCTGTGACCTCGACTTAAAATTTGGGTGCTTATCTCACTTTGCAAGATTGCTAGTCGTGCCTTAAGGAACCATGAAGATCAATGGCCAAGAGTGATTGCGGAAACTCAACTTGCTCACGCTTTGATTTCCTTCCCGATCTTTGCAATGGGAGGATGCTCACCCATAGTGGGATCAATATCCATCGTTGATCTTTTCATCTAGCAATATCAAAGATCATGAGGGATTGCAGAGTCTCAACTTAATCTCGCTTTAATTTCCTTCCTGATATCCGCAATGGCTCGCCACCGTCGATCTCCCTTCCATGATATCTAATGGTCATGACTTACTCTCCGCTTGATCTGAGGGCGTATCTTGATCTCGCCCAGATCTAATGGCCCAACACCATGAATGTTGTAATTTCTTTCTCTGTGGCCATTTCTTAAACTTGTTACACCTCCTGTGTTTTCGAACACAGTCTAAGTGTTATTTCAACGCCCTTCTGGCACTCTATACCTCAAAATTCTCTGGACTTTCTACGTTGAATTTATCATTCGTGGCCCATCGAGGTTCCAGGTAGAAACCATGGGCTCCAAACTTGAATTTTTTCCATTTCGACAACAATTATTTTTCGAAACTTTTGCTTCAGCTTCCACTAACATGGCTCATCCAGGCTCAGTGTTGAAACCATGGCTCTGATACCATTTTGTGACATCCCCAACCACCAATAGGTCGAGCAACACCACTTCTCGAACGATTCACTTAACTCTGATACCATTTTGTGAATTTGTATGCATGCATATCTAACACAATTAATAGTTACAATGTTTTGTCCATGCCACTTATTCATGTGGAAATAATCATTAAAACATCCCAAAAATATATGCATACACACAACATATTCTAACTATACACAGATTAATGCGAAAATAACAATAAGCCTAGAAACACAACATAGCTTATATATCTAGGCCTTACTCATCAATTTATAACACATGTACAATCACACAACATACAATTAACAGAGAATTGGTACTTATCTTTCAATAAATGACCACCAAACTGCGTGCAGACCTTCCACGAACCTCCCAGCCTTATACTGTGCTACTCATCACGCTCAGCAGTGGGTCACCCTCGATCTGGGACTAAACTCCATCGGGAAAGGGACTCCTAGGCTAGGAAAGAACAACAGGAAGGTCACACAGATAAATAGGAAGGATTTTCTCCCAGGTTCGGCTCACACTAATAGCCTACAACCTCTCATTCCCCACATGCCTGTACCACCCCAGGAAGTGTGCCCCTTCTCTACTTAGCAATCCTTTGGCTGCCCCACTTCCCTTCCAGGGCTTCAACAATAGGTCGAACATGAATTCTCCAAGCACTATAGCTGCAGTTGGGCTCCCTTTCGGAAAACACTTCCCCAACAACCTCTCTCACCTGGAGAGAGTTGCTTGCAGGCCTGAAAACTTGCTTCTTTAGTCCATGGTCCTAACAACCCACTTCTTCAAACCACATGCCTGACAACCTGCTTCTTCAACCCATCTTCTAAGTCAAGTCCAGTAAGGGTGATGGCAACAACAAGGCTCAGTATAGCTCAGGTGATGGCAGCAAAAACAATCGTTAAGGCACAACATGGCTCAGGCAAGGTATAGGTGCGAGCATGAATCCCTGGATGAATCGGGAAGGGTGAAAAACTTCCATAGAATTGTAAGGGTCATGAGGAAACTCAAAACTGGTCCAGACACAAGGATGGAAAGCAAAGCCAGAATGGGAAGTGAACCCCCAACGAGTTGGCTTTCCCAGCTATAAAATGCATGCACCCAGGTTGACACATGTCTTCCCTAAGCTGCATGAGTTCCACTTAGCACTCATTCCCCTTTTTCCCAGGAACTTAGGACAACACGGCTTATGTCAACCATAGCCTTTGGGAATAATAATAAAATATTATTCCCTTAGAGGTAAGCCCTCTAGATTAGCCCCCATGTCTAGACACTTATCCCCCTCCCTTACCCTACCTAGTGGAGCTTAGTCCCCCATAACTCTTTCTTCGTGGTCAATCTACACGTAACAATATAATATTATTAATGATATGTGCATTTACATATACAAAAATCGGTCTCATGGCCTTAAGCATCTAGGATATCCAGCCTAATAAACATGTAAGTCTCAGCTTATAAACACTTGGCTCACTAGCCTATAAACATAATTACAATTCAGCAAGGGCTCAGCCTTAGGGTGTTACAATAAGGTGGTAGAGGAATATCTTCAGCTCCAAAGGTAGAAGCCAACAACTCACATCAGTAAGAATAGTCACCAAGACATGGTGATTTCAAAGGGAGATGACCTTATCAAAGAGGTAGAGGATATTATATCATATGTTTTAGATCCAATAAGTTTGGGCATAGATAATATGAATGTCCAAAAAATGCTTCCACCAGTGGAGGAAGTGAAAATGTTGTTCAAGTAGAAGAAGAAAGTGTGGATTCATATGTACATGAGAATGTCCCGGAAGTTGGAGATTCTTTGATGACGAAGAGAATATTGTTGAAACCACATAAAGAGATTAAGGAACTTGCACAGAGGAAGAAACTCTTCAAAACTGTCTGCAAAAGCAAAGGTAAATGTTGAAAAGTCATTATTGATGGTGGAAATACTGATAATTTGGGGTCTACAGAGATGGTTGAAAAGTTGGCTTTGAAAAAGACAACACACCATGTTCCATATAAGGTGTCATGTTTGCAAAAGGGACAACAGTTGATAGTGAATGAACAATGTGAAGTGGAGTTTCAAAATGGAACATACAAAGACAAGGTACTTTGTGATGTTATTCCCATGGATGTGTGTCATATTTTGCTAGGTATACCTTGGAAGTATGACGAAAGGAAATAAAGGATGGAAGGAACAACACATATACTTTTGAGAAAGATGGAGAAAAACACACGCTCTTACCATTGAAGGATGAAGGAGAAACTAAAGCAAAAAACCCAAAGGTATTGTTGGTCAGTGGAAAATAATTTCTACAAGACATTAAAAAGGAAGAGGTACATTTTTCCCTGATTGGTAAACCAAAGGTAATTATCACTAGTACAAATTTAAATGATCTGCCTAAAGAAGTTAAAAATTTGTTGTATGGATGTGTTGATATTGTGGTTGATGATTTACCAAGTGAATTGCCTCAATTGAGAAGTATCAATCACCATATACATTTAATTCTAGGGGACAACCTTCCAAAAAAATCAACATATCGAATGACCCCATAGGAGAATGAGGAGATAAGAAATCAGGTATAGGAATTATTTAATAAAGGTTTGGTCAAGGAAAGTTTGAGCCCATGTGTAGCTCCTATAATTCTAAGTTCAAATAAATATGGAGGATGGAGAGTGTCCATAGATTCTATAGATATAAATAAAATTACAATCAGATATATATTTCCATTACCCCAAATCAATGATTTCATGGATTACTTAAGTGGTTCTAAATATTTTTCAAAATTGGATTCGAAAAGTGGGTATCATCAGATCAATATTAGAGAAGGATATGAATGGAAAAAAACACTTAAGACAAATGATGGATTGTATGAATGGCTGGTAATGCCTTTTGGACTCACAAATTCCCCAAGCACTTTTATGAGATTGATGAATGAAGTACTTAAAGAATTTATTGGTAAACTTGTCATAGTTTATTTAGATGATATTTTGGTCTATATAAGAACACTTGAGACACATCAAGTTGGTTTTAGATAAACTACCACAAGAAAATCTATTGATCAATTTGAAAAAGTGTACTTTTGTGAAGATAGAGTTTGTTCATTTGGACTTTTTGATATATGGAAAAGGCTTGAAGGTGGACCAAGAAAAGGTAAAGGCTACAATAAATTGGCATACTCCAAAGAATGCTTTTGAGGTAAGGAGTTGTCATGGATTGGTAATATTCTATAGAAAACTCATTAGGAATTTTAGTGGAATATGTGCTCCAATTATAAAAACCATTAAAGGAACCAAACATCCATTTAAATGGAAAGAAGCAGCTGATAAAAGTTTTAAATTATTAAAAAAGAAGATAACATAACAACCAATTTTAGCACTACCATATTTTAACAAACTCTTTCAAGTTGAATGTGATGCAAGGGGGACTACAATAAGAGTTGTTCTAAGTCAGGAAAAAAAACCAGTTGCTTATTTTAGTGAGAAAATAAATGAAGAAAATAAGAAATATTCTTCATATGAGAAAGAGTTTTATGCAATTATTCAATCACTAAACAAGTGGAGGCATTACATCATGCCAAAGGAATTTGTTCTTTACGCTGATAACCATGCCTTGCAGTATATTAACAGCCAAACAAAATTAAATCAGAGACATGTCAAATGGATTGAGTTTTTGCATAATTTCACTTTTGTTATTAAGCACATAAGTGGGAAATCAAATAAGGTAGTAGAGTCAGTTTAATTTTACAAGAGTTTCAAGTAAATGTTGTAGGATTTGATGAGTTGAAAGAAATGTATAAAGATGATGTAGATTTTAAAGATGCTCATGCAGTCTACGAAAATCTCGTAAGAAGACACATAATTGCATGGTTAGATTACATTATTCAATAAGTTTTATTATTTAAAGGCCACAAATTATGCATTCCAAGATGTTCAGTGAGGGAAAACCTATGGAAGGAAAATCACAATGGTGGATTAGAAGTACATTTTAGACAGGAAAAAACATTTTCTCAACCAAGTACATTTTATTTCTAGCCTGCCATGCAGAATGATGTCAAGAAATTTGTTGAAAGATGTAGGGTTTGTCAGTATGCAAAAGGAAGGAGAAAAAATAATGGATTGTATTAACCATTTCCAATTCCAGACCGACTATGGGATTCTGTAAGTATGGACTTTGTGTCAGGATTTCCAAGAACTCAACAAGGTAATGATTCAATTTATGTGGTTGTTGATAGATTCTAAAAAGGGGGACAATTTATAGCTTGTAAGAAGACCAATGATGCAACTCACATTGTAAATTTGTTCTTTAAAGAAGTTGTTAGGTTGCATGGATTGCCAAAAGTATTGTTTTTTATAGAGACACAAAATTTGTGGGTAATTTTTTGAGAACTTTATGGAAAACATTAGGGACCAATATCAACTTTAGTCCAATATAACATCCACAAATCTATGGGAAAATTGAGGTGGTAAATAGAATCTTGGGGAATATTTTGAGATATTTGGTAAGTGAGCATCCCAAATAGTGGGATCGGGTACTTGCACAAGCAGAGTTTGCATATAACGACACACCTAATGAAAGCATAAGATTAATTTCATTTCATATTTTGTATGGAATGCATCCTAGAGGAATTTATGAGTTAAGGAAAATAGGAAAATAAGAAATTAGAAGTGTTGATGGCAAGGAATTTGTAGTAACCATGCAGGAATTGTAGGAAAGGGTTAAGAAACAACTACAGGACAACAACAACAAGTATAAACATAAGGCAAAGTTAAGAACAAGACAGTTATATTTTGAAGTTGGAGACTTGGTAATGGCACACCTCAGAAGAGAAAGGTTTCCTAGGGGGGAATATAACAAATTAAAACTTAAAAAGATTGGACCATGTAAAGTGTTGAGAAAATTTTCCTCAAATTATTTTGAAATATAACTTCCAAGTAACCTTGGAATTTCTCCAATTTTTAATGTATCATATTTATACCCATTTAAGGAACCAACAGATAATTTCACAGATGCACCTGATAGTGATAACATTCAGACCATTGACTGGGAAAAACAACAACCTATAGCACAAAGAAGCACATTGGATCTATTTTGGACCAAAAAGTAGTAAATAAGACAAGGGGTAAAGAGTACTTTCAGTACTTGGTCAAGTGGAAAGGACAACCACTTGAAAATTCCATGTGGATGGCAGTAGCAGAAATATCTAAGTGTGGTACAAGTATTGAAGAACTATTACAAAGAGCCCAAGAAAAAGTATTTTCTTCCCCAGGAGTCTATTGCAGGAGCAACTTCTACAACAATCTAGTATTTAACCTCTAAGGTCTTAGGAACTTTCTCAGAGGATGTAGGTTTCCTCATTGTAATTGTTTTTAATTATTTTGTAATAGTCTAGGGTGTTTGAGAAGAAGGTAGTTTTTCCATGAATGTAATAGGAGGTGGAAGAGTTAGATAAATTAGGGATTATGTTTGGATAAGATCATATCTTTTAGGACCAAAATCAGGTTGTTGTAAGCTAAATGTAGTCTTTGTGTAATTTTGGTCAAAATCGATCCTATCTTTGTGGATTGGATCGATCGGGTTGTTGGGGATACTGTGCATGGGTTGTAAGACCCTAGGTTTGGTTCATCTATGAACAACAAAACCCACCAAACATAAGCCCTTTTGGCATCACCTGCTTGTGAAAATGAAGTCTCACCCGAGGTATCTATTGGGATTGTGAGAACCAGGCTTCTGTCATAGTAAGGGAATGGGAGACAATCATTTGGGTCATTCTTCCTTATTACATTGTGCACATAAATCTGTTTTATTCATTATTAACTTAATTACAATTTAGATTCCTATAATCAACATATTCCAGATTATTGTATAGATTTGTTTTTGTTACAGTGATGAACCTTGCACCACATTTATCCCACAAGAGAAATCTATTCTACGATACATGCAAATAGAATTCATAAGCAAACATAGAAAGACAAACAACACAAGATTTTGTAACAACTCTTTAACATTCCTTTATTCATTCTTCCCATCCACCAAATTCTACATTCAATAACTTTGGAACTCATTATCGACCAGAAGAGAACAAAACATAATATAACACAACAGATCCTAACATAGCATAACCAAACTAAACCCCTAATCTCCCAACCCATTACATATTTAAATAGAAATCTAGGGAAAAAACCCTCAATTGTTCATCCCAAAAATACCCCATTACAATGCATGGCCAACTCAGTTAATTGGTTGTTCGACGACTTTCTTTTGATTTTCAGTCTGCATGTTGCTTTCATGTTCTTCTATTTTCGAAATGGCAAGTTGTCATTCTTTATTTTCTTGCTTTATTTTCTTGTTTTATCCTTTTGTTTGTGTGTTGTCTTTATTCTTCACACTATCCTCCTGGATGCGCCTCAGTTGCGTGCTCTCTAGCTTTCCTTCTTCTTTTGTGCACTTTTCCTATACTTAGGATTTTTCCTCAAAAATGTATCAAAACTGCAAAATTATTTCCAAAGATTCTTGTCCAACACTAGTCCTTATTGTATTAAAGGTTTGATAGGAAAAGATAGAGGGTGTAAGTGTGTGGAATGAGTGTAGAGTGAGAAGTGTGGAAGCATGCAGAAATCAAGAAGGAATCGATCCTTCATGTTGTATTTTGATTCCTTCAATAATTCTAATAAAAAATAGTTGTGAAAATTGTGTTATTGTGTATTTTTTGATTGGATTCTATGTGTTAAAGAGTTAATGACGAATCATTTGTTTTGTAGGAGATATTGTGTAAGTCCTTGTTGCACATATAAACTAGATCGAGACCACAGAGAGAAGAAATAGCCAGAACCGTGACTCAGAAACAATCTGATCAAAAATTGGTGTCTTTAAAAGTCATTCTATAATATAAGTGATTGGACATCTCAAATCGAATTGGGAGGATTAGATCGACATTCCACCACATTTTTTCCATCACGCATCAGTGTTTTCTTGTTTTTTATTTCTTTGAATAGGTTCGAAGTCCTGAATTATTACACATGTGGCATAAGTGGAATGGCAAGGAGAATTTTTATAAGGAGGATAACAATCCACCATCGATCATAATAGGATCGACGATGATCGGGCTCTAATTGATATCATCAAATACTAAAAAGGGGACCCACAAGTTTAGATCTAACAGTTGATTGGGAGTGAAAATCAACAATGTAGGATTAGTGTGTATCAACAAGGTACGAGGAGGTTAACACAAAGAGTGTAACAACCCTAGTAGAATATATACTTAGGGATTATTAAGTAAAAGATTTATTAGGTAATTAATTTTTCCTACCATGTTAATAACTAAACAAAGATTGATCTAATGATATTAATTAAGTAGTTATTAATTAATTAAAGGTTATAATTTTGATTAATTAATTAATTAATTAAATACCTATTACATTTAATAACATGAGTATTAAATTTAAAAGATTAATAAGTTATATTGTTTAAATTGAAAAGGTTATGTACACGGAAAGGGATAACATATTAATTACGAGAGGATAAAATAATAAAGGAAAGGATAAGGGGCATTAACTAGGAGTAGGTAAGGAAGTAAATGCATGAGGCGGTGAAGGAAATGGAGGCAGAGGAGGTTTACGAAGGGGGTATCATTCGACGGGAGATGGGGATTGATTTTGGGGGGCTCTCTTGGATTGGCAGGGAGGAGAGTGGATTTTTGTAGTCAGGAAGGTTCAGTACAGGCACCGGGTTGCTGGAGGTTTTGGGCACGGGAGCCAGGATATCCATATGATATCCTGGAGCTAGGTAGTTGTCCTAGTTGGCAGGGAGGATAGTAAGTTTGGGCAGTGTTTACACAGTGTAGCAGCGGTCAACAAGGCAAGCGGACAAATGGAGGGTTAGCATCAGACCCAGGTATTTAAAATTATGCATTTGTTTTTAATCTGTTATAAAATTTTATTATTCGTTGTTAAATTTACATGCGTATGTGTTAAAATAGAAAGGAATTATTGAATTTTCATAAATCTAGTAGAAGTTATTGTCTTGTTGTAGAATTAATGGATGTTAAATTAATATGGCCACTACAATTGGTATCAGAGATTTTGTTTGAAATCTGGGCCTGAGGGCCAAACTCCAAAGCTCCAAGCTCTATCTATGCTTAACCTGCAAACAAAACACAGAAATTTTAATAATAAATAAATAAATGCAATACAAATTTTAACATGAATACTACTAGGGTTGTTACAATGCCATCTTCTGAAAGCAAAACTATAACTGGTGCATTCAATTATGCCATGTTTCCTATGTTCAATATCTTCAACCTTGGTCATTAAAGTCTGGTAATAATAGAGTAAAACATTCTAGTACCTTCAATATAATAAGTGACACAACTACATTAAACCATTTAGTCTCTCCAGGTAAAAATAGAACTACTTTTACGGAAAAATATAATCAGTCACATGCTTCTATGGAACTACATTTAGGGTAAAATATCAATGTTGTCATATATGCTAAACACTTGTTTGTAGCCAGTCATGGCATGTGGCTAGGCATGCACGCTTTTTTAATTTGATGGACCCGGTCTATAACACAAAAATATAGATGCAAAACACATAAACAATTGTCCAATGTGGCAAACTATCACTGAGCTTTAATAGAACACACGAACAATGAACATTTCAGAATGGATCAAAGAAAACTTCTTACATGGGTTGTAGACAATAAGTAAGATTGGTAGAGATCTATGTTACTAGAAACAGGAAACGGGAACATAACAAAAACTAGGGATCGAGGGTTTCAGGGTATAGGAAACGTGAACTTGCCCTCATCTTTTCCCCCCTTCCCAATGAAATTCATGCATATAAATTCGTTTGCAATGCACTGATATGGTATCCAGACAAGAATGGGCACAAGAATTGGAATGGAAACTGAACAAGTAACGAGTCCCCTGGTCAAGTTTCTAATAATACAGGTAGATCCAATGATTGCAAGACATATTTCCACAACATAACTCTGCAATAACTCTTGTGCCAAAATATATTTATAATATATAACAAAATTTCAAATTGGGTACTGGTTTCTTGCTAAGGTTGGCGGAGTATTAAGATGTCTACCGGGGTTCAACTTTTGTGGCCTACCACACTGAAATGGCATGAGTTTCAAAGGGATGAGGCCAAGTTGCAAGTCCTTGGTTGCACCGTGAGCAATTTTGATGGAATAGAAACCCCTCAGACGTTACACCTAACACGAAGGAAGATAGGTGCAATATTGATGGAATAGAAACCCCTCAGCCATGGCACCTAAAAAGAAGGAAGTCCACTCTATGAGGTGCAGTCGGAAAGGGAAAAACATGAATGAGATTGATTATTTATTTAAGTAAATAATAAAAACTTCCTATAATTTGATTAGCAAGCTTTGTAACCTACTTGGGATCTCTTGCAACTCGAGAGACGAAAGTTTTGTTCTAGTGGCAGCTTGGAAAGCACCGATAAACCAATCTAATTGCTCTCTGGAACTGCCTAATTCCACATTGCCCTTGTCAGCAGCAGCAACCTGGTGTTTTGCAGGTTTATGAACAACTTTTAAAGTCGACATTGCTTTATCTTTGTCTTTGAACAACTTATGCTGAGTGGATAGCGCTTCTTCTTCTTCTTCATTTTCAAGTTTCTTGGGCTTGTTTTTCTTGAATTTTTTTATTTTATTTTAGAAAATGAATGGTGACTTTGACATTGCAGATGTTGTGAACCACTTGCATCATCAGTTGAGATATAATCCATATTTAGGTCAGAAACTGGACTTTATTTATGTTGATGAAGTTCATGACATGACAATCTCTCAAATCACATTGTTAAAATATATGTGTTGTAATTTTCATGAGGGATATGTCTTTGCTGGCGACACGGCCCAAACAGTCAACAAAGGAGTTAATTTTCGTTTCGAGGAAATTAGAAAACTATTTTACAAAGTATTTCTGGCAATAGATGACAAGAATGACTTGTCCTCTAAAGACAACATGCCGGATTTGTTTCATCTATGCCAAAATTTTCGTACTCACAATGGGATAATTAAAATAACACAGAGTGTCATGGAGATGTTGTATCATTTCTTCCCTTTTTTTGTGGATAAATTGCCACCAGAAACAAGTTTAATACATGGAGAGACTCCAATATTGCTTAAAACTAATAAGGGTGAAAGTCTTCTCACTAACTGTGCAAGGGAGATGCGATTCGCATGGAATAATTTTTCGTTGGTATGGCACGCAAAGAACATGCAGAAAGTGGGCAATGCATTACGGGATAAAAAAAAATCATACACAGTAAAAAAAAAAAATTAGGTTCAGAAAATTGCATTTGTTTCCAATCCAACGAGAGCAACAACTTCTGCCCAGTACTGATTTCGAGTTAAAAATAAAATACACTGCAACAAATCTCGTTTAAGTTTCCATAAATTGCAGTGAAACGAATTAATTCTGAAGAAAACGAATGAGATGGGTACCTTAAAAAGTAATTGGGTTCTTGATAAATTCAGCTGGGCCTCTGTAAAAAGCCGAAATTGAACCCGTTTGATCCTTTCCAACTTTATTTTCGTTGTTTTCAACCACTTAGTGATGAGCAAAGAAGCAAATATCAAGCTTATACATTATGCAAGCAATATTCCACTATAATATCATCATAAAATTTCCTGCACAGATTAAACCAGCTATGACAATAACTCAACTTTCTGGATAGGAAAATAACTGGTGCATAGTTTGACTTCCACTGAGGGGCCATCTTGCCGGAACTCCTCCAAAGATACCAATGATTCTATACTTAGCATCTCTTCAACGCCACCGCCATGCACAAAGCCATGACCAAACCAACACCAGCGCACACGAGGCCACGAAGAGGAGTCTCGAAAGGGATGAGCACCTGGGGGAGGGGGGCACGTGGGCCTCATGCAAGGACCCACGATGCCGATTTCATATATATAAAGTATTTCACGAGTAATTTTTTTTTTATATTTTTTTTAAATTTTAATTGTTTAAA
>JZKD02S2236113.1:111061-122371 GCA_000966675.3 Picea glauca
TACGTCATTATGTTGCTGATGAATCACATAAACTAAATTGGAAGGAATTGCAGGTATCGGACGTGGGAACCCTCACGGTAGAACCATTACACATATTGGACCGTAGAGTCCGACATCTCAGGAACCGTCTAGTAGACCAAGTTAAGGTCCAGTGGGACAAGTATAGTCCAGGATCTGCTACTTGGGAAGATGCTAAGACATTACGACGAGACTATCCCTCACTTTTTTTACCACCTTGAGAACATGTTTCTCGAAGGTTGGGTGTATGTAACGCCACCTTTTGACTTAGACAACCAGGATTACCTGAGGCCTATATACTTTATTTTCTAGTCACAATGAAACTATTAAGTGATACACCTAAACTTTAAATGTATGAACTTTTATGAATGATTAAAAGTTATTGATGATGATGTAAGTAATGCGATCTATTAGGTGAATGTAAATTTTACGAATGTTTAAATGTTATTAATGATGATGTATATGATGTGACATATTGTGAGAATGTGAATTTAATGAATGTTTAAATGCTATTAAGATGAGGTTGGATATGATGCAATCTATTTTGGGTAAATGATAATCTTATGAATGGGTGTCAAAATTGAATTATGGGATATTATGAGATCTATTCTAACTATAAAACTTTGATGTTAATTTATCGGTACAGGGAGACCAAATTGAAATGATGATAGTATGCAATTACATGATGATAATGCATAGAAATGCATGATTTTATGTTACAGACTAATCTGCAGGTTATGGGCTATGAAATAGCCTAAGGATAAAGATGATGAAAGTGGATTGATTTTGGGGGGGCTCTCTTGGATTGGCAGGGAGGAGAGTGGAGTTCTGTAGTCAGGAAGGTTCAGTATAGGCACCGGGTTGTTGGAGGTTTTGGGCACGGGGGGCAGGATATCCATATGATATCCTGGAGCTAGGTAGTTGTCCTAGTTGGCAGGGAGGATAGTAGGTTTGGGCAGTGTTTACACAGTGCAGCAGTGGTCAACAAGGCAAGCGGACAAACGGAGGGTTAGCATCAGACCCAGGTATTTAAAATTATGCATTTGTTTTTAATCTGTTATAAAATTTTATTATTCGTTGTTAAATTTACATGCGTATGTGTTAAAATAGAAAGGAATTATTGAATTTTGATAAATCTAGTAGAAGTTATTGTCTTGTTGTAGAATTACTAGATGTTAAATTAATATGGCCACTACAAAGAGGTCCAATACCCGCGGTTTGGTGGCCTGAAATATGTGGCACCCATTTATTCGTCTGTGTGGTTCCACACAGAGTTTTGGCGTCGCCCACAAATGATTGGAAGGTTGAGATTAAATCATCGAATCTGAAGATTGATGGTCCTTGTCCCAACAGACTGTGACCATCAAAGGTTTTAAGGTGTTGGATGGCATAAAACTCTCGATGTCGATATATGTCAAGCTAACGTCAGGCTCTATAGTGGCCAACGATTTGTATTGAGAACAATCAACGATCCAAAAAAGATCTGAGATCCAAATCAACGACCCAAATTGTTCGTGCACATTCATGCTTAAGCCCGTGTTTATAACATATAGTCACATAGCAAAAGAAAAAGCTTAGCTCCTGCACGAGGTAATTTCAATTTTTTCTTTGAATTCGAATTCATATTCAATTAGCAAACTCTACAAAACTATTTGAGTTCTTAAAGAAAGAACTAGTCTCGATTGGTCATTAGAATGATATAATTACATGTTATTCTCAAATTAGAATGTAAAAAACGTCTTTTGAAAACAAAAATATCTAAAATAAATATAATTGATTTTATAAATTTAAAAAAAAATATTATATTAAAAAAGAAAGATTTTATATATTTTTTTAATATTATAAAAAAGAAAAGAAAAAATGCAATGTGCTTATCACTATGAATAAGACATTTATTCGACTAAATATGAAGAAGATGTGTTTATAAATCATTCATTGTGAGTTTATAATGGTAATTGATCCTTCATTGTGAGTTCTTCCTAATATAAGTTTTGAGACTGGTAATTGATCCTTCTCTATGTTCTAACTTTGTTAATCTTCAATTATAAGTTGTCTCAATTGTAAGTGGTGTATTAATTATTGTGGTTGTAAGTTCTAATAATTTTATCTCATTTCTTAGGTTTTAGACTGAAGATGAGGGAAACCATCGAAAGAGTGGGACCATTGCTCAATCCTAAAAGAGGTGCAAGGTTTCTATTACTAAATTCATATGATGAACAACCAAAACAAATTGTTTCCCGTCCAATTGAAGATGCAATTGTTGTGAGTGAGGTTTAAGAACTATAAAAAATTAAATCAACTGGGATTGGACACAAGGAGTAATTTGAAAAAGATAGAAATTATAAAGATAATTACTATTTTACTAGTGTTGTAGGAAAAAAGTGGGGCATACCATCAAGCACGCAGACATATTCGTTGTAGTGTTTGAAAAATAGAAAAAGAGGAGGACCAACCATAATCCTAATCATTACATAGGGAGAGGAACTTGTTAAAATTTGCACATATCTCCCTAAATGCTAAATGTGGCCATCGACTATAATTTATCCAATTAAAATCTCATGTAGCCCATATGTTCCAAAGGAGGTCAAACCCTTTTAGAGATGGCTTATGCGACAAATTGTGGTGGGATGGGATAAAGAAAAGGTAACCACACTTGGTCGTCTTTTTTGAGGCCTTCAACTAACCCATGACTTGGTGTTTCTAATATACTTAATCCCCTCTGTGCCTAATTGAGGATATGGAGTATTAATTCTTTTCCTTCTTGACGATTATCTACAATACCATTTGTGATGTACTCGTTATTTAAATCATCAATAAATATATATATATATATATTTATATATATATATAATTTGATTTGATTTGATTTCCAACATATTATATGTTTATGAAAGTGATTTTCGAGTCCTTTAAAACTACACAATGATATTCAACGGTAGATTCACATGAATCAATCTTTTGGATTCATAACCAATCATCGTTTACATTATCCAATCACAACTCAACCAATATAAAAGTATTGGATCATTATAGTCAACGCATTCCTAGATACACATAATTCTTATGCATTCCATAAATGATATCTACAACCACACAAACATCACAAATGCATTTCCATACTGCAATATTCATTGTAAACTATAATAATTTAGAGATGCTCACCCAATTATTAAAATTGTAAGTTCTTAATGATCAAAGATAGTACTCCAATGATAATATCTATTCAGGAGATATCTAGTGACACAACTCATTCTATCCATTAATCATAACAAACCAATCTCGGATATCATTTCCACAAGAGATGGAAAAAAATATGATTATACTTTTCTTTTATCTATAGAATATTTCAAAATAAGAACTTTTCACAAAGTCTATTATATGCACTATACCAAAATCAATTTTTTCCATAAACATCTTAGCTCAGTGTTTATGCCCAAGAGGGATGCAATTTTATTCTCGCAAGATGTTTTCCATCTAAAGAGATTCACCCAAGGAAAATACCCATTGAAGCTACAAGTTGCCATTGGCTAATTTTCTCTTTCATGCACAAAATTTTCAACTTAGGAATTACACAAACAAAGTAAATGAATTGCATTTAGTATTACTATTCCATAAATGAAAAAATTCCATTTAGAAGTTAAACAACAATAAAAACTATGTATCATTAACATTATTGTCCTGTATATGAAAAATTATTAACCCACTTACCATTGTATAGGATGTATAATTATGAGTAGAAAATTGCTACATACATTGCCCACCCATATATACAAAATTTAACTCCATAATGCTCAAAGGAAATTTGTCAATTGCAATTATTCCTCTATATCCAAATTTGAATCAGAAAATTTTCCCGACAATAATAACAATTTTCCATTGGAAAATGATCTTCTTTATACAAGAACTTAAGTTAGGATTTTTTCCCCCAAAACGATTATACAATATGTCTTTATATCAGATCAATTAAAGCATTCAACCCAAAACACAGAACACTCTATTTTACATGCCCAAAATATTCCCACAACACCTATCTGCAAGCATTCGTTTCATTTCAATAATTCACACATTTATGTAAACACTTTGCAGGAATACAATTTATAACAGTGACTGACATATTTCTACAAACACTTTGCATGCATATATTTTATTAGAACCTTTGACACCTTTCTACAAACACTTTGCAGGAATACATTTTCTTCCATCCATTAACACCTTTCTACAAACACTTTGCAAACATACATTTTATTACAACCAATTTAGATCAACACATAGGTATCAAGATGCATATCAATGGAGTAGCCAATACAAATAGGCACACTTAGATAGTTATATTCAATGTTTAAATTTTCATAGTACAAAAATGTTCTCTATTGTGTGAAACCAACAATTTAAATCACTTGTTAATATCAAGAACCATGCTAACTCTTCCATAAAAAATATAGTTAAAATGCAAGGCATACAATCTAGTGCATGAATATTAATCAACAAAGGGTATTCCTTGATACACCCAAGAAGTATAGAAAAGTTTTAATTGTGATTCTTTAGTAATACATAACCCTTAAATCACTTAGGAAGTTCATAAGCATATTAAGACGATTCTTTTAACCAAGATTACTTCTTGATCATATAGAAAATAGACAAAAAGTTTCCAAAACTCAAAGATAAGATACTTCTTGATATCTTCACCCTCCATGTAAATTCGGTAGACAATAAATAAATGTATATATATTAGAATTTTAGAACAAAAATAATACACTTATTTGTTGAATGTTGCAAACTAGCCAACTCACTAAAGTAGGGTGATTTTCCACCCAACCTTAGGCTCTATTGCAATTTATCTTTCTACAATGGGCCACTCCCTAGTCAGGTTATAATACCACTAGGGAGAAGAGGTATTACAACAAAAACTCAAGGAAAATTTTTATCTTAGGAAAGAGAGTTTCTCAACCAAGTATTTTACTGTAAGGATTTCTAAAGATGCAACAACTCTCTGGCACCCATAATACCTACACATACAACAAAAATAGATCTTATTTATTTTCTCCAAAGTCCCTCATAAGTATTCTCCCACCAGTTCTCTTCAATATGTGCATAGAAAGGTATAGACTGGTTTTCTTAGGATCCAACATAGATCTCATTCTTTCCACTACTGAGTTTATTAAAAATAAAGTATTTATTTAGCACCAACAATACCTACACATACAACACAAGGAGATCTTATTTCTCTACTCCATACTTCTTCATAAGTATTCTCCTTCATAAGTATTCTCCTGCATAGAAAGGTCCAAGTTGACATCTACTATGCTCCAATAGGAAAATCTTGGTTCTTGGCCATCAACAAATCTCATCCCTCTCCCATTCGAATTAGTTCCAATGAATGAATGAATTAATGAATTAATGAATAATCTAAGGAAAATAGTGCCATAATTTTTTCTCCCAATTCGAATTAGGTTCCAAGAAGGTAGGGAGCAAGTCTCCATGAATATAGGGAACATGTTTCCAAGAACATAGAAGATGATGGCTTGAGTTTAGGTTAGAGTTTCATCCACTCCTAAAACTTCCAAATTTTGATTATAAAGGGGACTCCAAAAATGTAAAGGTTAATAACAACATTAATAGAAAGGTAACATAGGGTTTTAAGAATGTAGGACTCTCGTATACCCCCTCACCTTTCTCCACTTGTGGTATCATAGCCCCTTTTAGGTGATTCTACCTCGATTAGTGTTCATATTTTATTAACTTTGTAAAAACAAAATATTTATATCCATTCAAGATGTTCTAGCCACCATGGAATTTCATCTTCATGATGCTATTTAAAACATGGTAGTCAAATATCCATGTAGAAAACATTTAAAAACACGCTTAATTACAAAATATTCAAGAAGCTCAAACTGAGATATTACAATGGTCCTATCATTTTTTTAAAGCCTTATCAATTGATATTTAATACCCTCGTGGCTTATTATTTTAACCAATGTTTACCAATTATTTGAATTCCTAGTGATCTTTGTGGCTTGAAGTGTTCTTGAATGGTAATAACTTCATTTGATGGATTGTTAACCCCTAATTATCATTGAAGTTGATATAATGTTGTTAAAATTTGAAATTCCATTGAGTGCACAAGATATCTAAGTGTTGTCACCAATATATTGATGAAGCAAAGAATCTAGTATCAATATAAATATAATAATAAGTGGGAAGATGACAATCAAGGATGTTAGAAATGAGTGAAGTTGCTCGATGAAACGATATGATTCAGATGATGTTTGTCATTCAAAAAGGCATGAAAGTGGTTGAGGTAATCCATATACGAACATAGAATGCAATGCACAAACATAACACTCGTGAGGATTTGGCAAATGATGTTATGCATACATGGACAAGGCAAGAACATGCATGGGATTTTTACAAGTTAATTTTGAAGATCATCTACTACTTATCTCCATAGGTTATGGTTTTAGGCATAGTGAGGATGGTATTTGAAAGGCCAATGAGAATTTTTTATTCATGAACATGAATACATATTTTCAATCCTAGACACCTTTAGCTTGGTAGATCAGTTCAAGGTCCAATGGGATAGCTATAGTCCCTGTTATATTACTTAGGATCACACAATTTAAATGCATCAATAGTTTCCATATGTATTCTAGAAATTTGGGATGAAGTTTCCCAAAGAGGGGATGTATGTAGTCCCCCATTTGTTTATACTTGTTTGACAAGTTGGATTTTATTATTTGAGGGAATATATTTACAAAATGACATGGTTTATTGACTTGTATTATGATGATGAAAATCAAACTTTTTAATTAATTGATTAGCTTTAAGTGATGATTTTTAATAGGTTCAGTTAAATATTTTCATGATAATATGGATGGATTAAATATATATTGATACTACATAAATGACGTTGTCAATTCATATTACTATGAAACTTTGAAATGGACATGTTGGATACATTAACTTACAGGTGTTATTGATGATTTGCCTAGTGTGACAAGAAAGCCACATGTGTACATTAGTGTGTGATTGTTTTATTGGACTTCAGATTGAGTCAAGGTATTATAATGTTTTATATGATTAATGATGTTCTTTGATTTTGATTATGGAACAATTCCATGTGTTTATTGTAGTATATATAGACACAAGGAACATGCTTGTCAATCAATCCACATATAGGTAATGGGGTTGTATGGAAATCTATGTAGTATCATCATAAGAGGAGGAACAACATTCATGTTTCCACCTACTAGCACTCATTTTTTGTGATCTAGGTTTAAAATCTAGTGATGCATTTACATTCATGTTTCCACCTATTAGCACTCCTTTTCCATGACTTGGGTTCAAACTCTAGTGATGCTTTTACTTAAAGGTTTCACATTGTAGAGGGGTTAGGTCGTTGATTCAATCACTCATGAGATTTAGATATGGGTTGCACAATAAGATAATATTCGTATTCCTCAATGACCATTAGTCTCTTAATAAGGGTGACAAAATTTGAGTTAATAGGGTCTCAACAGTTGCATGATTTCCCCCACCAAGAAAGTTGGATGCTTGAAGGACATGCGTAAACATGACACTCTTGGTACTTACTAAAAGGTAACTCTTGAAAGGCATGGAGAATCATGGTACCCTTATTATCGGTTATAAGTTGTCAAGTATACTTTGAAATATGGTTGATTAAACATATAAAAGATAATCTCTTTAGCATGTGCATTTGATTTAATATGAGAATAATGATTATATAGTTTATGCATTTTAATAAAAAGGAAATGTTATTTAAATGAATAGTAGTATGATTGAGCATATAGGTTAATGGGCATCTCATAAAAAAAAGAAATAAATTAATTTAATTAAAATCCATTATAAATAAATACATTTTACAATATGGATGGAAAAAAAAATTCATTCACCAAAAACTAATTACTAGTGCACCATAAGTCAATGAGAATAAAGAGGAACAATTCAAAACTGAATAGAAGTGTGGGAAATTAAAAGTGGGTTGGAAGATGTTAAAGAGAGTTAATAAATAACTAAATTAGTAACTACATGTGCATCCACTCAAATAGGAAATGAGGAGAACATCAAGAGACACCTACGAGTAAAACTAGGAAATGTGATAGTTGGGTGAGGATAAATAATTATTTTATATTTTTAAATAAGGAATTATTTTTGCACTTGTGCATGTGAGTGACACATGGATGGGTGAATAATAGGTAAGTAGTGATTTAGTAAATTATATTTTTGCATGATATGGACAAGTGGCTTGAGCCACAAATCCTATAAAATGAAAGTTTGAGCTAGAGGAAAAAAAAAAATCACCTTAATGCCACATGGTTGTCGTAATACTTAACTCTATATTGGTTATTGTTGAAGAGTTTGGTTTATTGAAGAGTGTTCTTGAGGTGGGTATTTCATCTTAATATTAGAAACTTTACCCTTCTCTTATTTTTCTAGATTGGTACCTTTTTTACAACCCCATTACATGTAATAGCCCTAGGCTGAACCCCAATTGTAAATGTAAATGTAAATATGTTTTATAGGCTGGTGAGTCAGGTTATTATAGGCCAGAAGGCTTATGTGATTACTAGGTCGGAGAGCCTATATGATAAAGTCCAGTGAGCCTATTTTTGTATATGTAAACACTCATATCATTAATTAAACACATCAATGTGTGTAGACCAACCACGATAAAAGAATATGGGGGACTAAACTCCACTAGGAATGGAAAGCAGGGGGGCTAAGAGCCTAGGAAGGGGCTAAGCTATAGGGATTAAATCCAAAGGAATATTATAATATTATTCCTAAAGACTAAGGTATGGACATAACCTATGTTATCCTAAGTTCCTATGGGAAGGAAACAAATTACAAGTGGAGCCCATGAAGCTTCATGAAGACAAGTTTCCAATTTGGGACATGCATACAAAGAATTTGGGCTTTGTACATGAGCCATTGATTCCTGCTAGAGGGGTTGCATTCACTCCATCATTCATACCTCTTCATCATGCATGCACTCCTTCAGTAGTAACCCATACTTTCTTGTTATGAGAAGCGCACCTGTACCTTACCCGAAGGATGTTGTTTCCATCACTTGCACCTTACCTGAAGGTTGTTGTTGCTATCACATGTACTTTACCCTAAACATTTCTACTACCACCACCTGCACCTGGTTGACTTAATGTTTGGACTGGAGAAGTGGGTATTCACGCCCATGGGATTAAAGACGCGGGTTGTCAGGCTCGTGGGAGACTGAAGAGGCGGGTTGTCAGGCCCATGAGCAACTCTCTCTGGGTGAGATAATTTCTAGGAATTGATTTTCTGAGGGAGTCGAGCTGCAGCTATAGTGCTCTAAGACTTCCTATCTGACCCATTGTTGAATCCCTGGAAGGGAAGTGGGGTAGCCGAAGGACCGTTGAGAACAAAAAGGGCACACTTCCTGGGGTGGGACATGCATGTGGGGAATTAGAGACTGTAGGGTACTAGTTGTAGTTGGCACATGATGGAGTTGTTCCTATTGTCTGAGATACATCATACTGGCTAGGAATCCCTTTATAATCTAAAAATGAAGAAGACTTGTATTCTTGAAAATATTTGCAAGTTAAATTTATGTGTTAAAATGCAAATGGATCAAATTTGCAAACACAACTTTAATAGAATTTACTCATTCAACATGCATATAAACAACAACATAATCAATGAATAGAAAACACATAACACAACAAATGATAAAGGAGTTCACCCCTCTCTTGGGCTACATCTCTTGGTCCAGCTTCCAATGGATCATTTGTATTATTTTCTCAAAGTTCTCAAAAATGTGCGTTACAATGCTCAAAATGCCAAATAGACTGCTCCAACATCTTTAGAACGTCCAAAAACCCCTAGCTGGGCTTTTTCAGCACCTCGTTTGGCCAAAAATTGAAGTAGATAGGCTTCCTGGAAGTCTCCCCTTCAAGCTTGTTGTCTCTGCATCTACAAAATGCACCTCCCTTAGCTCAACCTATCCCACACACAATTTAAAGCGTAAAAACTTGGCACTGGGCGCAACCGCACAATCGGTCCAAACTGTCGAACAGTTACGCGCCGGCCTTAACTACCAAGGCCCGTGGGCACATGGTCGTCACATGACCACACACTATAACACAACAGGGATTAAATTTAAAAACTGTTGATATAACTGTAAGGTTTGTCCGCGTGCATATATGTTGGTCACATGTCATACCAAACCGCGCATATTCAAACAATTATAACATATGTTATGGTGGGTCTAACCACCGTAGCACCGATCGTATGCAATACAATATGTAACCACGGGACGGGGCTAAGCCCCGGCCCGGTTCACGCCCCAATGCACATTTATACGATGTTAAATACATTTCAACACATATATATATCAAGTAACATGTGCGGGCATGCCAGTTGGGAGGCCTTTCCCAAAGCTTTACCCTGCCCCGGAGGTCACGGGGTCGTCTCCTGCCAAGTGCAAAGATTTTAACCAACAAACAGGTGACACGTGGCGACCATTGATTGGGCCACGTGTCACCATCCCATTTGCTGCCAACAAACCATGTCACATCCCAACTGTCCAATAATTTCCTCCCACGTGTCGTACGACCTGCCATGTCATTGTTCGTACGGACTGTACAGTCAGCATCCCTTTTTTTTGCCTGTTTGCTAGTTTGAAAAGAACGCGGTATCTCTCGCTCCCAATGTCCGTTTGAACCCAAATGAGTTGCATTAGGTTCACAACGACGAGGCCTACACTCTCATTCGATTTGAAGCAATTCCGAGCACTTTGAATTTTTGAGCAAAATTTGATCCCTTGATCACACCTCCCCATTGGAAAGCTTTTGGACCTCGAAAAGACTATTTTTAGTCTATTTGAAGATGAGGGTATAGTTCCCTCACTCTTCCAACCTCAATCCACTTGGATTTTCTTGGATTTGTACCTTTAAGACCAACTCGAAGATACTCCACATTTCCTCGTTTTGAAGTTCACATTCTCCTGTCAAGGATGGTGTATTCATGCAGTTCTGTAAGATATTCTGGGGAAAAATCATCTATAGAAGGAATATGAATATACTCTCCTTGATCATCAATCAACGGAGGCTCATACAATTTCAAATTCTCAACATTAACAACTGCATATATTTGCATATAAGGAGGCAAATCTAAGCGAAAAACATTGTTACCAATCTTGTTGATAATCTTGAAAGGACCATATCGAATTGGTTTCAATTTTTTACCTTCTCCTTTAAGCCTCTCCTTACTGATGTAAAGCCAAACTTCATCTCCAAC
>JZKD02S2236113.1:126080-137375 GCA_000966675.3 Picea glauca
TTCAAAAACCTATGCTCTGATACCAACTTGATCTAAAAATGAAGAAGACTTGTATTCTTGAAAATATTTGCAAGTTAAATTTATGTGTTAAAATGCAAATGGATCAACTTTGCAAACACAAATTTAATAGAATTTACTCATTCAAGATGCATATAAACAACATCATAATCAATGAACAAAAAACACATAACACAACAAATGATAAAGGAGTTCACCCCTCTCTTAGGCTACATCTCCTGGTCCAGCTTCCAATGGATCATTTGTATTATTTGATAAAAGTGCTCAAAAATGTGCTTTACAATGCTCAAAATTCCAAATAGACTGCTCCAACGGCTTTAGAACGTCCAAAAACCCCTAGCTGGTCTTTTTCGGCACCTCGTTTGGCCAAAAATTGAAGTAGATAGGCTTCCTGGAAGTCTCCCCTTCAAGCTTGTTGTCTTTGCATCTACAAAACGCACCTCCCTTGGCTCAACCTAGCCCACACACAATTTAAAGCGTAAAAACTTGGCACTGGGCGCAACCGCGCAACCGGTCCAAACTGTTGAACAGTTACGCGTCGACCTTAACTACCAAGGCCCGTGGGCACATGGTCGTCACATGACTGCGCGCTATAACACAACAGGGCTTAAGTTTAAAAACCGTTGATATAACCGTAAGGTTTATCCGCGCGCATATACGTTGGTTACATGTCATACAAAACTGTGCATATTCAAACGGTTATAACATATGTTACGGTGGGTCTAACCGTCGTAGCACTAGTCGTATGCAATACAATATGTAACCACGGGCCGGGGCTTAGCCCCGGCCCGGTTCACGCCCCAATACACATTTATACGATGTTAAATACATTGAAACACATATATATATTAAGTAACATGTGCGAGCGCACCATTTGGGCGGCCTTTCCCAAAGCTTTACCCTGCCCCGGAGGTCACGGGGTCGACTCTTGCTGAGTGCAAAGATTTTAACCAACAAACAGGTGACATGTGGCAGGCATTGATTGGGCCACGTGTCACCATCCCATTCACTACCAACAAACCATGTCACATGCCAACTGTCCAATAACTGCCTGCCATGTGTCGTACGACCTACCACATCATCGTCCATACGGACTGTACAATCAACATCCCTTTTTTTGCATGTTTGCCATTTTGAAAAGAACGTGATATCTCTCGCTCCCGACGTCCGTTTGAACCCAAATGAGTTGCGTTGGGTTCGCAACGATGAGGCCTACGCTCTCGTTCGATTTGAAGCGATTCCAAGCACTTTGAATTTTTGAGCAAAATTTGATCCCCTGATCACTTTACCAGGGTGGATTTTATTCCCAGCTTGGGGGTGACCCACTACTGAGAGTTTTGAGAAGCGCAGTCTAAGGCTGGGAGGATCGTGGAAGGTATACATGTAGTTGGTGGTATTTTATCAAAGATAAGTATCAATTGTGTTTAAATTACTTGCTACATTATTCTTTAAGTGTTTAATTTCATGGGTTTTTCTTGTGTGAGTTGTTTTTGTATTTTTTTTACTGTTATTCTGCATGAATTTGGGCATCTGCTCAGAGTGATTGTATATGTTTAAAAATTCGTATACAGTCCGAAATGTTTTCCTGGCATAACCCAACATGCGACTGGGGTTTCTACAATATAATATGTGAGCATGAAAGTTTTAAGTGGCATGACTCGGCCTAAGTGGGTGGGTATGTTACAATATGGTATCAGGGCTCCAGTTTTCAACATCGAGCCTAGATGGGCTGAGCAAGTTGAAATTAATTTCATAGAGAATCGTTGTCGAAATGGCCAAATTTCGAGTTACAGAGCATCCATGACTGCCAAGAGGGTGCTGAGAACACACCTTAACTATGTTTGAAAACTCTGGAGGTGTAGCGGTTTAAGAAACCACAATAGCCATTGGATTGAAACACCATATTAGATCTGGACCTTTGGATCAAACCCAGACGAGAGGAGAGAACACTACAGAGGAGATCAGATCCTATCTGTAGGATCTAAGTGCAGAAGAATGAGGTTCGTCAGATCAGGGTAAGAAGGGTGGACGTTAAAACCCCAAGTCCTTCGAACTTCGTCGCTTCGGTTGTTTCAAGTCTTCTGTTGTGAAAGAGGAAAAATTCTCAAAGCTCCAAAGTCCTAGAATGAATCTACACTGTACATCACTGGAAGGAATGATCGACCGTTGGATTTGGCCAAGGACAAATCTGGGCCATCAAAGAAAGCACAGACCAGGAGGAGAAGAACTATGGAGAAGATCAGATCCCATTCATCGGATATGTGTGCAGGCGAGTGTGAGTTGTAGATATCATGACAATTCAGAGATTTGGCATTTAGGAGAAAAGAGTCCTTGTGTTTCCAGGAGGATAATATCCTGAAGTTTTTAACTCCGGAGTAAATCTAGACTATTGGTCGTCAGCGACATGTGTCAGAAGATTCTCGAACCTTCAGGAGTTCGACAATCCGAAAGATTGTGGATAAAAGGTGTTCTGACATGGAAAGTCTCAAAGCCTAGATTCAATCCAAAACATCCGTTGGCAGGGAAACATGGACCGTAGATCTCATCCCATCGCCATTTCGACATTCGAAAATTCAGGAGGCAACGTGCATTTGAGTTTCAAAACTCCTAAATCCTGAAGTTCCAGAGGAGATATCAGTTGTTGGCTATAGGAGGAGCAATATTCATCGATCTGAAATTCGATGTTCAGTGGTTCAGGGGTATTGTGTGTTGAATTCGTAGGAAGTCTCGAAGCCTGGAGTCCCAGAGCTCCTATCGACCGTAGATCTTAGCAACGAGTGGGGGTTGTTGATTCTTGATCCCTTCGGAGGTTTGTTGCTTCAACATTCATAGGAATTGAAATGTTGTGCTATGAAATCCTCCGACGCCTGAAGCTGTGGAGTCAGAGAGCACCAGAGTAGTTCGCCAATTCAACATTCGGAGGAATTGGAGTTGTTGAGGGAGAAACCTCTGAATCCCCAAGTTTCGAAGCACCGAAGCCCCGAAGCTTCAAAGAAGCACTTGTTCAAAATTTCACCAATTCGAGGGAAATGAAATGTGTTGAGGGAGAAACCTATGAAGCCCCAAGTTCCGAAGCACTAGAGCCCTGAAGCTCCGAAGAAGCACCTAATCAAAATTTCACCAATTCAACATTCAAAGGAAATGAAGTGTGTTGAGGGAGAAACCTCTGAAGCCCAAAGTTTTGAAGCACTAGAGTCCCAAAGCTCTGGATAAGCACCATTTAGGTAAGCTCTTGGTTCTATCCCATGGTCACATGAGTTTTGGGCCGAAGGAAAGGGGCTAGTGCCCAAAAATTGATTTTTAAGACAAAAACAGGTTTAGAGAAGGAGCCCGCGGGTTTCTGATTTGCATGGACCTGCATTTAAGGGAAATTACAGGAGTCTATGAACATTAAGAGAGGATTTATCATGGGTCCAAGAGATAATTCAACTTACGATGAATATCATTGGTACAATATTTTCCCTCACAGAAGGGACGAATTTTCAATTAACCATAACTTTATGTTCAAGACTTAGAATTGAACATGGAAGTAGGCATTGGAAAGGTCTTGGACAATAGAATAAAAATGTTCACCTAGAAAATTGATCTGGACAGTCATTTTTCTCAAGAAATCATAAAAAATAATTTTGATGCAATACTAAATTATAATTGTTCATAATTTAATGTAATTGATAAATCAATTAGCTTAACAGGTTTTGTTGGTTGTACATTTTGAAGATTTAACAACACTTGGATCATAAAAGGATCAACAAATATTTCATAGGGATGGAAGATACACAGGGGGATTACAACCAGGATGATGAAATCAGATGGATGTATGTCAATATGGGTAATGAAGGTACAAACTCAAATGGTCATGAAGAAGGAAAGGAAGAAAACATGAACATGGTGGAGACCATTAAAAGTTTGCATAAGGATGTCCAAATATATAAATATGATAATGAGAGGCTTATGAAATCCAAAGAGAAGCAGGAGGATTTCAACTTAAATTTAAAGTAGAGCTTGGACATAATAGAAAAGAAGATGGATAAGGAGAATGGCTCAAGCAAATCAAGAAGTCGCATTTCTCCTGATGAGAGGAGAAGAGAAAGAAGTGTTGGCAGACATCACCATCACTCCCCAGGGAATTCCGCTAAGAGAGAACATAGTAGCTCAAGTACATCCCCTATCAGGAAGCATAAGAGAAGGTATGGGGTGGATGAGCTACAAGGAAAATTGAAAACAATCAAGCCTCCTACATGTGATGGTGAGCACAAGAAATACGAATATGTAGAGGCATGGTTGCTAGGAATGAGAAACTATTTTCAATTGCATAATTACTCTTCACACGCAGAAGGAAGAATTGCCATCTATCGGCTCAAGGGAACGGAATCCATGAGGTGGGACCAATTTGTGCAGGTGAAACCATGAAGGCTTGGGAATCCATTACAAGAGTGCTATGACAGAAATATTCCATTAGATGATCAAAGGCAAAGACTACAAAATGTTAAGGTATGAATCTAGGTACAACCATAAAGTCTTGGGAAGCCACTAAAGGAAGTCCACTCATGTTAGTCAAGTACTCCATGGAATCTGGGCAAAGGAATAGATCATGTAGTGAATGAAATAGTGAAAGTCGATTCACTCCAAAATAAACCAATATATAGATTAATCAATACATTGGAGTCAAATATATTATAAAAGGAATTGACTATCAGAATCATAGTAATCAGATAAAGAGAGAGGCATAATGCACATATGGATAAATATTGGATCATCTCCAGGGATTAGTTATGCAACTATAGAGTAATGTTTCCCTTATGTTTATTAGATTTCTCAGTGGAATCAAGGTGTAAAGAATATCATTTAAATAGAGGAAGTAGTGAAATATTATTCAGTCCAATAAAGGACAATGTTAAAATAAATAGGTACATGGTGGAAGGACCTATTATATCCAAATTGATATATCAAGATTCTAGTATTCTGATAAGAAAGACACAATGTATACATGGAGAGAATGACAACATCTCCAAAGATCGGTCCTACAGTTTTATAGATAGCCTTTCCATGATTTTGATCAGAGTATAGTGGAAGCATGGTTGTATGAAAAAGCTTCAGGGGTGAAGCAATAAAGGTATGAACATACTAAAGAAGTGCCAACAGATGCATAAACAATGCATTATGTACAAATTGGATCCAGAGGAATGCAATCATATTCTAAGGATTTTCCCATACAGGGAAGAAATATTCTAGGATAGATTCATGTCCTTGAACATCTTAAGATACTGGAAACAAGGTTTATAAAGGGAAAACAATAAGGAACCATGAAGAAGAAAATGATTATATGCTTGGTATAGAATGCAAAAGAAATAAAGTGAATCTATATCAAGTGGAACAAGAACCATAAGTGACATTCCAGGGGTGGAAAGTATCATTGGAACCTATGATGGCAAGTAAGAGAAATACTAACTCATTCTAGATAACTCTATGCAGTGGAAAAGAAGAATTGTGTAGCATAGAAACATGTTGAAAATAATTATGGAAGTTAGATTGAAATCAGATGGGTTAGGACAGGAGAAAGTAATGGTTCATTAAGCAAATCCAAGTGCTGATATGTTTAGCCAAGGAAAGGCTAAATCATTTTGTTTCAAGAAAGAAATTGGCATTAAATATCCAAGGTTAATTAGAGAGCATGACTGGAAATTTAATTTGGTCATGTAGGCGTTGGATTAGAGGGATCCAAGTAATAGTGGAATGCTAGAAGTTAATATCAACATAGTATTTGGATGGAAATGAAAAAGTAGCAAAGAGTGATTTGGCTAGAAAGTGTTCAGGGTAGAAATATTCATGTACAGTGATTACAGTGAGAGCACAAGAATATTTATGAATACGAGAGGAATTGAAGACTTCTAGGAACAGAAAAGAAAAGTGATATAGGGAGAAATAAGTTGTTGCAGTTACTATAGAAGAAATTATGTTATGTCTTGTTGGAAATTGACTTGAAAATGCATTTAGGAGCATGCTAATGATGTATCATTAGTGCATACAAATATGAATTGATGAATGTCAATTTGTTTTTTTTTTCTTGTTAATTTGTGTGGGACCTGTTGGCTACGCGATTAACCTGTGGCTTGAGAAACCACGACTCAGGGGCATCTAAGCCGTCAAAATCACCTGGGGATCGCACCCGGCTTGAGCCACACCAACCCTAACATGGTTGGATTTTTTGTCCCCGCAGGTTTCGAACCGGTGACTTTAACAACACAGAGTGGCTTAACAACACACTCCATCACCGACTGTCCTACACCTCAAGGACGATGAATGTCAATTTGTTAATATACATGTATAAAATAATAAGACTAGGATTAGTCTATTGTTGAGTATATATTAATATGAAAGATGCTAATGGTGGTTATTGTACCAGGAAAGAGAGAATTCTTGCATGTTTGCAAGTGATGCTACTGATGTTGTTGCATATGGAAGGAAGCAATAGAAATTTGAAGTGTTGATTATAAAAATAATAAAAGAGGCATGGGAGCTTCTATTGTTGTCAACTAATCAGGGAGCATTAAATTCATTTAATGGAAGCTATGCAGGTAAGTATTTTATAAAATATGTTGCATAATTGTTGAAGGAAATTTAGGTAAGAATTTCCCTAGCCAGAATTATTTTATAAAATCACATTATTGTATTATTTGAATGCATTAATGGGAATAAGATACCACTAGGTGTGGTAAAGGCTGGAGGCCTGTAATAATTATCAAATCTTCTCATCTTTTGAATGCATATAATGACATAGTAGAATCTCATGTTAATTTGGTTATGAGGTAATAACCAAAGAAATAAAGGGTATGACACTCTTATAGGAATGGATGCCAGAAAAGCTAGTCATGTATGATACCATGATGTGTATGGTTATGGAAAGGATATGTACCACACAAATATCCAATGAACTTCCTACTTATAAATAATATTTGGACTAAAACCTTTTTGCTAACACTAATGAAGACCACATAATTATATTCTTGGTGTAGTGGCCGGGTCGAAAAGGAAGACAACCAAATAATTGAGAAGACAATAGGAAGTGTATGGAGAATGTGTCAAGGCATTGGCTAGATTTCCAATTTAACAATGGTGAGATACATGACTTATATATAGAGAATTTTGGAAATCAATGCTAAGGTTCATTGAATAGATATGCATTGAGAGTTTCACTCATGGATAGTAAGTGGTATAGTTACACGTATGCATGATAGAATTGTATACTTAAAATAATTTGTTGAATGTGTTTTGTGAGTGCATGTATATATGTTATTGAATGGAAATAATTATATTAACATCGGAAATGTTACAAGTATTACTAACTCATGGAGTTGAGAACATTTCAAGAGTTGTTAGACATAACAACATAAAAGTTGCAAGTCAAGTAGTCACATGACCATTGACTATAGGAAATTTTTTGTTCAAAAAATAGAGTAATAAAGTTACTGATATTAATTGTGAACATGCACATACATAGAATGATAAGTCATTATGTTTAATAAATTGTTTGATAGTTGTGATTGAATTGTTAGGTGTAGACAATCTTAAGATCATTTTGTAAGGTTTTGGTACATATTGCAATGAAAGTATAATGTACAGAAAATATTGATAATCTGTTGATTGAATGCAATATGGTGCTTTGTAAAATCCATAAGGAAGAATGCATCCTACTAATGCAAAAACCATGAAAAATTATGAGATAGAATTTCATATTTTGGGGAAAAAATGAATTCCTTATGAAATAAGTTTGAGTTTCTAAATGAATTTTTATAATGTTCTCTCATAATAATTGTATGTGTGTGACACATATGAGATAATATTGATCAAAGTTGGAATGCTTGGAAAGAACAACTATTATTGGAGACACTAGAGCCCTATAAATGTAGAAACTTGGTGGGGTTCTAATGATGATTTGGTGCTCTCCTTGTGTGTGAAACCCTTGGAAAGATGGATCATTGAGGGAATGTGTAGCAGTGAAGGGATACTTGAGCTTGGAAGGGTGAGTGCAACAAGGAAGAGGAAACTCAGGAATTCTTATGGCATGATAATCTATAAGCATGAGGGCGTGTCAATGGAACAATGAGTTGAATTATTTCCTGAAGTAGCTCTATGGAATAAAGAAAATGACTTCCAGCTACAGTATGAATACATGAATTGGT
Organism: Picea glauca; assembly: GCA_000966675.3. Classification (NCBI taxonomy): domain Eukaryota; kingdom Viridiplantae; phylum Streptophyta; class Pinopsida; order Pinales; family Pinaceae; genus Picea; species Picea glauca. Next base: position 134,279 of record JZKD02S2236113.1, read on the forward strand.
GCTTGAAAGCAGAGCACCAAGTGGATAACAAGCTTCCAATAGCAAAGGCTTGGAGACTTTTGAAGAATTTTGAATTTTTACATGGTATATAATGCACTAAGGACAATGCATAAATAAGAGGAGGGGAACGTAATACCCCTAGGTTGAACCCCAATTGTAAATGTAAATGTAAATATGTTTTATAGGTTGGTGAGCTAGGTTGTTATAGGCCAGAAGGATTATGTGATTACTAGGCTAGAGATCCTAGATGCTAAAGGATAGTGAGCCTATTTGTGTATATGTAAACACTTATATAATTAATTAAACACATCGTTGTGTGTAGACCAACCATGATAAAAGCGTATGGGGGACTAAACTCCACTAGTAAGGGAAAGGGGGGGAATAAGAGCATAGGAAGGGGCTAAGCTAGAGGGCTTAATTCCAAAGGAACATTATAATATTATTCCTAAAGACTAAGGTATGTACATAACCTATGTTATCCTAAGTTCCTATGGGAAGGGAACGAATTACAAGTGGAGCCCGTGAAGCTTCATGAAGACAACTGTCTGATTTGGGACATGCATACAAAGAGTTTGGGATTTTTTCAAGAGCCATTGATTCCTGCTAGAGGGGTTGCATTCACTCCATCATTCGAACCTCTCCATCTTGCACGCACTCCTTCAATAGTAACCTGTACTTTCTTGTTATGAGAAATGCACTTGTACTTTACCCAAATGATGTTGTTTCCATCACCTGCACCTTACCTAAAGGTCATTGATTCCACCACCTGTACTTTACCTTGAACATTACTTCTACCACCACTTGCTCCTGGTTGACTTAAGAGTTGGACTGAAGAAGTGGGTTGTCAGGCCCATGGGATTGAAGAAGCGGGTTGTCAGGCCCATGGGAGACTGAAGAGGCGGGTTTTCAGGCCCATGAGAAACTCTCTACAGGTGAGAGAATTGTTTGGAATTGATTTCCTGAGGGAGCCAAGACACAACTACAGTGCTCTAAGACTTCCTGTCCAACCTATTGTTGAAGCCCTAGAAGGGAAGTGGAGAAATCAAAGGAATGTTGAGAAGAGAAAGGCACACTTCCTGGGGTGGGGCATGTATTTAGGGAATGAGAGACTGTAGGTTGTTAGTTGTAGTTGGCACCTAATGGAGTTGTTCTTGTTGTCTGAGATACATCATCCTAGCTAGGAATCCCTTTACCCGGGTGGAGTTTAGTCCCATCTTGGGGGTGACCCACTGCTGAGAGTTATGAGTAGTGCCTGTTGGATTACTGAGAGGGGGGGTGAATCAGTAATAGAGAAATTTAATCCTTTTTAACCATATAATCCAAGTGTTATATCAATGAAGCATTATCATCCAATAACTGCAGAGTAAATAAGCAATGAACAAATGAACAAACACACACATACACAGTACACTAGTGTTTTACATGGAAACCCAAATCGAGAGAAAACCACGGAATGCTTTTTCATATATGTCTTGAAGAATTACATTCATTGGAAGAACCAACTTCCTTTGTTTTCCAGCTACAACTAGAAAGAGGCTCCAACCCCTATTTTTTTAGGCTACAAACTGAGGGAAGCTCCAACTCCCCAATTCTATGGCTACAACCAAAAGGAGGCTACAACCCCCTATGTTCTCCAACTACAACCGGATGGTGGATACAACCACCTGTCCTTGCCCCGTCCTGCCACCTTGAAGTCGAAGTAGAATGATGGAACCACTATCAACCTGTCACTGTGAGATATACCACTGTAAACCTGTACCAATAAATTTGAACCATGCATCAACCATGCATCAACCTGTACCTCAACCCGTAATCAACCTGTACCATAAAAAAGTGCATCAACCATGCACCAACCTATACCAAATAGCCTGTAATCAACCTGTACCATAAAAAAGTGCATCCAACCATATACCAAGTATGTACCAATCATGTGTCAACTACTCATCAACTATGACTTATCAATATGCACCAACATCATCAACTATACACCTCATGTATGTGCCAACTCGTCAACTACTTGTCTCAACCATGTACTCAACATGTACCTCAACCAAAATTCCTCATCAATTTCATCATCTAAATCTAATTTGTAGCTCTGTAATATACCTGGTGTATATGATCACATTCTTGCAAACCTTCCTTAACTTTAACAATAAGAGACTAGCATTTTCATCAAACTTTTCTTTAGTCTCACATGCCTAGTTTTGGATTAGTGAACAATCCTAACTTAAAGTAATCATAAATTTGTACATATAATGTATAAAGATCTGAAACTGATACACAATGTTCTTCAGTGTGTTTTGTACAATTCCTCCAAGTGTCACTACTTGGAACCTCTCAGAAAAGGATTTATAGCAAAAATGCCATACCTTTCTAAATTTTGTCTTATTCTAAAGAGCGTGCCCCATACTGAATATTTGTTGAAATGATCTGAAATTGTTACACAAAATACTAAATACTATACCCTAACCAACACATTTTTTTTCACTGAATTTGTATCTATTATGAATAAGTTATGACGTTTTTACCCTAAAAACCTGTTTTTGACTAGTTTCAAGACTAGCCACAAACCCTATTTTCCATGGAGTGTAAATCCCAAAATACAACAAACCACAAGCTCATTGTTTACCACAAATACTTGGATACGTTTTATCAATGGCATAGAAATTTCACGATCTGAATCATTATAGAAACAAATTTATAGCGAAAATGGTGAGATGACCTGTAAATAACATACCTTAGAAAGCACCATCAAAAACATTTATCCTTCCTTTTATTTCGGCCTTATTTTCTTCACTTTCCTCAGAATTTCGGCTTAGATATCCTTTGGTTACCTTAGAAACCTATAGGTATTCAATATGCTCAAGTGTGATTAAAATGAGAGAGCCTTGTCTCTTATTTATACTCTCCAATTAGCTTCCTTAAAAACATCTTCTAGGTCACTTGGCCCCACTTTCCTTATTTTAAGGTTAACCCACTTCTAATTTCTCCATTAAATCTATTATTGAAATAATTTATTTTGTATTCACTTTGAATTATAATACACTCATTACTTCACTTTATTATTTAACTTTTAAAATCTCTTAAACCACTTTGA
>JZKD02S2236113.1:156069-167487 GCA_000966675.3 Picea glauca
TCCAATTAAAATTTTGCATGTTGAGTTGTTTAGTTGGACATGGTAGCTGGTATGTAGATCATGAATAGTTTGGTTGATAGACTCAAGCTACATGGATGAGTTTTGAAGTTCATATATCCACTTATACATGGAATAACGTGGGGTGATTTCAACTGGAACAAGTGTAGTTGTAGAGCAACAAGTCCCTGCCAAGAAGGAAAAAATATCGCTTCCCTAAAGTCAGAGACTTGTTGCTCCACAGCTCGACTTGATAATTTGTTTTTTCTCCAGCGTTGGTTGGCTTTTTAATGTAGGTCAACAATTTATAAACCCTTGAACATATTTTTCTTCGTACTGTCACCTGAGCAATCTGGATTAAACCCTCAGTTTTGTGGCCTCCTCTCTGGTTCTGCGGGCTCCTCATCTGAAAATACCAGATTAAAAGATCAATATGGAGTGATTTCCTTCACTTGGACTGCCTTTACTCCTCCTTACATGCTCTACTTAACACTCTCACTTAACTACTCAACGAAAATCTCACTCAATCTGCCTAGCCCTGATACGAGATTGTTATATTAAGAGGCGTCAGTCTTTCTTCTCAGCTACAGAATTCACTAACTCAGAAGATACATCTTGAATGGACGATTGATTTTACATTGACCCAAAGAACCATATTTATTTACAAATGCAGAAGAGTCTATATCAATCTAAAAATTTCTAAGAGGATTTCGATGCAGAAATTTCTAGATTTCTGAAGTTGTTTCGAAATAGGGGTTTACTGAAGAGTCTAGTTATAGTTCAGTTAACATATTAAATGTGGTAGTTGTTATTACATTTCATTTCTACAGAGTTAATATAAATCTCTTCAAAACTGATGCCGTGAAAAAGTTGTGACGAGAACCTTCTCAAGTGACGCGTGTCCATCTGATGGTTCCTAGTATTTCCTCCATCTTTCATACCACAATTTTTCATGGGAAGTACGTGGAAATCATGGTCCTAGTAGATGTGACTTGTCTCTTTAATTGCATGGAAACATATGACTGGAATGGAACTTCGAGAAAGCAGCTTAACAGTCGATCTCGTCAGCTTAAAATTCGATTTCCCTTCCTATTATTGTTGGGTTGAATGATTGCTGCATCTAGACGATTTGGTTCAAATTACCATGATTTCAAATAATTTGAGTGTTCGAGATTGATTCATTGTCAGAAATAGACGACCAGTTCCCAGTTATGATCTTGTTTTTCGAGAGAATAAATGCTTTGGAAGTATTGTGAATCTAAAGATTGATTGCCACATAAATTATGGTTGGAATTGTGTTTATCTTATTAGGGTTTTGTCATGTTAGTCGATTCCCAGCAAAGGCCAAGAGAAGAGTTGTATGCTTCTCAGATTTATTTAGTGTACCCTCACGAATTCAGACACTGGTCGAAGCGTGAAAGTGGTAATGGTATTGGCAATGGGCTCTGACATTCAAAATTACATGGTGGTAGATTAGTGCTCAGACGACGATAAACAATAATGATAAAAACATGTGGAGAAGGAAAGGAACAACACAAGTGCAATTGACAAATATGCGGGACCTTACTATAAATTCTTACTCTGAGATAGAAAAATTGTCAAGTATCATAGTTGCATTTTTTCTATTCTTGGAGCTTTATCCTTCCATCCCAACCTGTATTTTCTGTCAAGTGTACCCTCACGAATTTTGACACCAGTCGAAGAACGAAAGTGGTCATCTCGATGTTTTGTTAAATAGAGAATAGTTGGGGAGAAGGAGTCATAACTGAAAGCCTCGTCACACTTTATCTCCACCTTTAGTTGAACAGAGAAGAGGATGACAATCGAAAGATAAATTTCTAATTATCATTGTCCATTCTCCCTTGCATATGATATTGAAGTGAATTCCATAGTTGTAATTGGAGAAGAGGAGGAGGAAGAGGAGGGTACCATGGTTGCAGGGAGAATGGGCCGGAGCATCTCAGAATGGAACTTCCAGAAGTTGTTTAGTTATGGCAGTCAAAACAGGCCTTTAAGAGGTTTACAGTTATGGTGGTCCCAAGATTCTGTCAGAATAAGGAGGAGGCCACTACAAGCCTGTCCGAGTGAAGGAATCGTTGACGCACGACCATATGGAGACCCTCTCCATGGTGCTCAGTCCTTCTTTGCCAAACTCAGAGATGAATTGCGACAGGAAAAGGAGGCTCTTTATTGAAGGTGAATCCCCCTGCGGACAAGTGGATTCCCTCTTGGCCTCTAGACTCCTAAGACCAAGATAGAAAAGTGCTTAACATGGACATTGAATTCCTTTTAGATCTAATCAAGCTAATGAATGAAAGAGAAGGAGAAATATATCTACCTTATTAGCGACGTTTGTCCTTGCAAAGTCCTGGCTAAGCTTTGATCCTGAGCTCCCTGATAGATCCTGTAGGACAAACAAAGGTAAAAAAGACTTCCTACTCTACTAAGATTAGCTTAAACACAGATCCATCTACTGCAGACAAACTCATATGGAACGAGCATAAGTTTGAAAGAAACAAGCCAAGCATTGATTATTAATGAGAATAAGTAAAAGTACTTACAATCCTTTGAATGAAGGTGCAGCAGCTTCTTCCAGTTCTCCTTGTCCAACCCCTTTGCTCAAATAATATCCACTAATTGCTTTGATGACACCTCACTCATGAGATCATAACTTTGATGTAATTCTCAATCTCCATTGTACCTTTCACCATGAGAAGGCTTCCTTATAGAACTTTGGAGAGGTCCAACCACTTGAGAGATATCTGGGATGAGTTAAGGATTCCTCTCCTTCAATTGAGGATCTCCCCTAGGATCATGCCTTGACCATCTATTCGAATCCAACTGCCTTCAAGAATTGGGGGATTCTTCCCTTATTTTCCACAACATACCCAGAATTTGCTAAAAAAGGGGTAGCGCTCCCCCAAAACGGTGCACAAGGCACTCAAACACTCCCCCAAAGAGGCTCAGGGAGCACCAACACTCCCTGACAATGGGTAGGGGAGCGCTCCTCTCCAAAATCCAATTTTTTGTGGTTTTTTCAATGGAAAAAGGTTTGTACTCCCTGTCAAGTGACTTCTCTTCTTCAAAATTAGTCTTTGGGGTGTCTTAAGTGTCTTTGTGACGTCATTAGAGGCATGACATAGGAAAGATGGCAGTACACTATTTGTGACACTTGCAACACTTATAGTTAAGATGCAACACTTGAAGACAAGATGCAACACTTACAACACTTGTAATGAAGACACTTGCGACAATATCAAAGTGAGTAATTTTGAGGTGTAACAGATTGCCCCCCAAAGTATGAAGTTAGAAGACGATGATGACTGAAGTACTTTGTATACTTTTTCGAGAAAGGGTATGGATGCAGAGAAACCGAAAAAAGAAGCACACAACCATCAAACAAATATTATGACATGTTTCAAAACCCAAGGCAAGCATACCTATGCTTGAGTGATAAAGACTTTTTAGGTATGGCCGCCATAAAATACACTGCGGATCCATAATTATATTGACAAAATGGTATAGCCACTACAGATACAATGTGGATCTATACTCCTATGACCTGAACTGATTGTAGCCACGAAGAATACATAATGGATCTATGAGATGACAAGACATAGCCACGACTAATACAAAGTGGATCTATGTAACAGTATATGTGTCATAGTTCAAAAGAACTCCTTCGCAAATTGGGAAAACTACATATAAGAGATGACTTCAACCCAGGGTCTTCTTACCAATCCCGATGTAGTATGAATTTAACATTGTTAATAGATGTCCTGATGTCGAACATGCCAGAAACCACTTGATTACCAATCAACAAGGTAAACCGTTAACAAGTGCGAGGGAGATCACCATTGATGTCAATGATTCCTAAGGTACTCTAGTACATTCCAACGAATGTGAATGAATGAGCTGAATTTGAACATCCGTGGAATCATCCGATCAAGGTCAATGATGTAAAACCACTGTCGGACATGAGGAGGCCTACCATTGAGGCATGAAGGTCCCAAGGTACTAACTGGTTTCTAAGTCTAGCTCCTGGATAATGTGCTGAAGTTGACAGGAATAGACTCGTCGAGGGAGGGCCTTGATGTATCCCCCATCAAGGACACAAAACAGACACAGAGATGTAAATTGGTAGATCAAATGAACATGGACTGACATGGGTATTGAAACAGGATATTTGTGATGGCTGACTCTCGATATAGATACTTCCCTTGAACACTGAGGCACAACAGCAGAAACATGACATGGACCAAAACACAGTGATGCAATGGATGCTGTGACTTTTTTTAGGTGACCCAAAGGAGTAAAAGAAACTCAGTTGATTGGCTCAATGCAGAGGTTCAGCGGATTAAAATGCATGCAAAGACAAAGTATCGTGTTCAAGGGCGACCGTAAGAGCTACTAGTAGTGTTCTCAAAAACTGCTCGGCTTGCTTCTTTCAATTTTTCCCCCATCCAGATAGACGAGTACCTCTTTTTTATTTAACGAGCTTGAGGAGGGTAACACATGCTTGATATGACTCACCTTCGATAAGTCCCTCTTCCTTTGTTTATCGAACCGGAAGAAGTAAGGGTTCAGTCCCGTATGGGCCCTTCAATGTATGATTGTTTAACGAGTCCAGAGAAGGTAAACTCGGTGGTTTTTCATATTTAGAGAGTCTGAAAACAACTTAAAGACAACTCCAATGTTGTCCTTTTTCGTAATGTTAGTCTCGCGAGGCTGAAAAAGAGATAAATTATCACTCGAAACACGTCCTTTCAAACCTTTTAACGAGTGGGAAAGGAAGCAAGATCACTCGACAATCTTTTCATGTTTAGAGAGTCTGAAAAGAACTCAAAGACGACTCCAAGGGGTTCCTTTTTCAATTAACCATGCGGGTCCGAAAAAGAGATAAAAGTTTACCCAGTTGCATTCTCATGTATTTACAAGCACGAGAAAGAACAAAGACTAAGCTCGGTATGCCCCCAGCTTGAAAGTTGGGGGATTAACTCCAGAAGGATGATCAAAGGCTCGAGACATGCCCTCCAAGCTTCAATTCATTCACCGACTTTGAGTTTGTCACCAATTTCTCTACTAGATGGAGAAAAAGGATAAGAGTGGATGAAAAGAAGGTTCAAAAGAGGTAACTGTTCATTTTTTAATGAGCTTGTCACAGGAAAAGAATTATGCTCAGGGTTTTGGGTTCAATCCTCAGATTGTTTTTTTATTTTTTAATGAGCTTGCTACAGAGAGGAAAACCATGCTCAAAGCTTCTGTTTCATTTTTTAACGAGCTTGCTATAGAGAAGAGAAACTATGTTTGTGACCTCTGTTTCATTTTTTAATGAGCTTACCACAGAGAAGAGAAACTATGCTCATGACCTTCGTTTCATTTTTTAACGAGCTTTCTACAGAGAAGAGAAACTGTGCTCATGACCTCTGTTTCATTTTTTAACAAGATTGCCATAGAGAAGAGAAACTATGGTTGTGACCTCAGTTTCATTTTTTTAACGAGCTTTCTACAGAAAAGAGAAACTGTGCTCGTAGACTCTTCTTGATCATGGCTTCCAAGAGAATAACGCTCTGGAAGGTCACCATGTCAAGGGACAAGACTCGGTCATGGCTTCCAAGAGATCTTCATTGGATGGAAGAAAGTCACTCTGGAAGGAATACATGTCAAGGGTCGCGACAGGGATAAGGAGATCAGGCTCCAATAGCCCTACCAAAGAGATCACCATGTCAACTACCGGATCCAAATCATCAGAAGTTGAAGTCATGGGAGATAATGCCACATAATTGACATGCGGCGGGGGCGATACTGTCATCATATAAGAACCATTCAGGGAGGTAATCCAGTCAGGACCGATGAAGGAAAGTTGATTAATAGTCACAATTCTTCCATCATGAGGGAAAGATATCACACAAAAAAGAGTGGACACAATAGCTTTCATGACATAGACACAATCTCGCCCAAGGAGTAAAGCGTAATCCAAGGGGTCTCGGACTACCATGACATCAATAAAGACATTTTTCCCTCCCAAAGTTACGGGAAACTGAGGAAGGGTCTCTAAAGGTTGACTAGTTCTTTTGTTAAAAGCTAACAGATTCTGTGTAATCGACGCAAGCTGAGAATAACCCAAAGCGTTCCAAGCAACAGAGGAAAAAATATTAATGGACGCACCTTCATCTATCAGTGTTTGAGGAACGTCCCGACCACAAACCTGTACTGTAATCTAGAAAGGAATGTGAGAGGGAAGACGAGGTCCAGTTAGCGCACCCCAATAAAAAAGGATGGCCTCATTGCTTGGAGGGGGTTTCACGGGAGAAGGAAGAATGCCCCCCATCACAGTAGATTCTATATCAATGAGAAAAATGTGGGCAGTATCGGGTTTACTCTCTAGATGGAGAGTAGGATCGACCGATGATGGGATCAGATCAACAATGTTGTCACTCTTTAGAAGAAGAGTGGGATTGGCCGATGAAGGGACCGGAGCAACCACTTTGGCACTCGTCAGAGGGGGAGTGGGATTGATCGATGATGGAATTAGATCAACCACTTTGACACTCTTCGGAGGAGGACTGGGACTGACCGAGAAAGGAACTGGATCATTCACTTGGGTTTCACTGTTCAGATGAAAAGTGGGGTTGATCGAGGAAAGGACTGGATCAGTCACTTTGGGTTCACTTTGTAGATGAAGAGTGGGGCTGATCCCCGATGAAGGAACTGGATCAGCTACTTTGGTGATTGGTTCAACCAAGGATGAAACTAGATTGACCACCTGATCAACCGGATTGACCATTCCATAAACTAATGATGGGTTGGAGGAAATCTTACGTTAACCTTTTTGAAGTTGAAGTTTTTCCAAAAGAGAAGAAGCCTCGTCCATGCGAGGAAAAAGATGAGAATAATCATCACCTTTGCATAACATACAAGGGAATTTGATAGTTGTCTTCTTCTTACCAACCTGAATGTCACTAGTTGACGGGGCATCACCAGTGTGTCCCGCAGAGGCTGATGACGCAAAGGACCACATTTGTAAGACCTTGGGAATACCAGGGAAATCCCTTAGAAAGTAGTCACCCTTACAAAGACTACAAGGGAATTTGGGTTTCAGATTCTTCATTTTAATCTTGTTGACCTCATCAACAATGCCAGTACTATTAATAGTAACTGGTTTCTTGGATCCAACATCTGATGTTGTTGGGGGCTTGGTCCTTTCCGGGCCTTTCTTATTCTTCTCTTTCCATTTCTTCTTCTTCTGATCAACCTGGCGACTTGATTTAGAGCTTTCACTAGACGAAGAAGGAGAAAGGCAAGGAGAATTAATGGGTGAAGAAGGCAAAAAGTCGATGTGAGGTTGATGTGTGGGTGGTGTACTGACATCTGAAGTATTAGGTGAAGTTGAAACATTGGGAGGATTCGAGATCACCGGAGTGGGGAACAACCAAACCGGTAATTCGATGGTGAGTCCCGGAAGACTCAGTGTGGAAATGTACGGAGGACCAAAGTTTCTGAAAGAAGGAAAGGTATAAGGTTCCCCAGGAGAAGGGGTTCCTCCATTGGTACTCTCAATATTTGATGCCATTAACACTGACTCGACCTAAGGTCCACTAAGTAACACAACCAACACATGCTATGAATATGAGAAGCAAACAATCAAACAAAACCTTCCCACAATGAAACCACTAGGTGGTGATGAAATCCAACGTCGTGAGATCAAAATAGGAAGAGGCGGGGATAGAGAGGGTGGATAAGTTACGTTGGCGACCTTATTAACGGACTTATGCTTTGGTGCAAGCTTCCATGCAGTAATTGTGGATTTACCCTCCAAGGAGTCGGAGTGAGTTTGACCAACGTCTGTTCCAGGTACAGTGAGACTTCCCTTCACCGTCACCTTGTGTGAGACCCTAAAGATTATGGCTACTAAGGTCACCAAATCATAGTCATCCTTTGGGTGAGTATAGTCGACAGTCCGATCTGAACGTATGGGCAGGATAACAAGTCTAAAATCAAATCGAGAGGATCCCACACATAATCGTGGGTATACCCTCAAGTGACCCCCAATATACAATCCGACCACTACAAATAGTTGAACCATGAAGGGATAATATCTGTAACTCACTCGAATGAGACCTCGTGCATATCCCCTATGTGAGAGGGGATCCCATAAATCCTATATGACAATTTGATTTTCTTTCCCTATCGCAAGATGCTAAGTTTGATTGATAGCTTTGGAAAGTTATCCTTTCAACCTATTCCAAATCCCTACACCTCAAACTAATGTAGGTTTGCTAACAAAGGTGTAAAAAGTCTGATAAATTTTAGTTAAGCGTTGATTTTAGTGGTTGTTGTTTACTCAGAGGTGTATGAGAGTGAAGACTAGTGATATTATGACTCATTTCCCAAAACATGCATAAGAAATGATAAGCAATCTTTTCTTTCAATGAATGTCTAATTAAGGGAAGGAGAAGGATTATCCTTTCACTGTCAAACACTAAGATGCAATGACCTCATGCAATAGTCTTCAATAATGAATCCAATTCAATGCTAAAATGTTTATATGTGACTGATAACCAGTAGATGTAAAGCTTCCTATGCTAATCGGACTTCAAGAGTTGTGAGATCTAAGCAATTTGGAAGCAAACTTCACATAAACAAAAATACACCCTTGTTGTGATGAAAACAAGAAAGAGAATACTCAATCCATAAAAGAGGAAAATGCTTGGAGAAAAGACTTCAAATATAATAAGGAAAGGTACAAAATACCTTTGAATCCCCGTACAAAGTTTTCACTCAATCGGATAAATGAGAAGAAAACGACAAATTGACTCTAAATCACCAAGGACAAAGAGTTATTTCAAGGTAAGGGAAAGTATCAAAAATCCAAACAAGAGATGATGAATCCTTAGAAAACAGAGTGTTGAAGGCCAATACCAAGATGAATTGAGAGTAGGAGGCCCTGAGCAAATGCAAAAGGCAAAAACTGAACCCAAAAAATTGAAAACCTAGATGATTTTCACTGAAAATGGGATAGCGCTCTAGTGTAAGGGGTACCAGAGTGCTCCAACACTCTGTGTAAGACATCAGGGAGTGTTAGCACTCTGCTAACAAGGGCAGGGGAGTGCTCTGCTACAAAAGCTCAGAAAAATGCCCAGAAACTCAGAAAATCAAGGAAATTCAGTCAATCAGGGTGATCCTGATGACATAATGAGGCAATCAAACAAATCTAAGAATACAAATGACAATATGGAGAAGGTCAAATCAGTGGGAAAAGGGCCAAAACAAGATCTGGGAATGGAAACAAAAATCAGAGTTCAGCCCCAGTGGAGTCACCAATTTATGTTGAAGGTGAATCCCCCTATGGACAAGTCGATTCCCTATTGGCCTCTAGACTTCTAAGGCCAAGACAGAAAAGTGTTTAACATGGACATTTAATTCCTTTAAGATATAATCAATCTAATGAATGAAAGAGGAGAAAGATATGTACCTTATTAGCGAAGTTTGTCCTTGCAAAGTCCTAGCTGAGCTTTGATCTTGAGCTCCCTGATAGATCCTGTAGGACAAACAAAGGTACAAAAGACTTCCTACTCTATTGAGATTAGCTCAAACATAGATCCATCTATTGCATACAAACTCATATGGAACAAGCATAAGTTTGAAAGAAATAGGCCAAGCATTGATTATTAATGAGAACAAGTAAAAGTACTTACAATCCTTTGAATGAAGGTGCAACAGCTTCTTCCAGTTCTCCTTGTACAACCCCTTTGCTCAAATAATCTCCACTAATTGCTTTGATGACATCTCACTCATGAGATCATAAGTTTGATGTAATTCTCAATCTCCATTGTACCTTTCACGATGAGAAGGCCTCCTTATATAACCTTGGAGAGGTCCAACCACTTGAGAGATCTTTGGGATGAGTTGAGGATTCCTCTCCTTTAGTTGAGGATCTCCCCTAGGATCATGCCTTGACCATCTATTTGAATCCAACTACCTTCAGGAATTGAGGGATTCTTCCCTTATTTGCCTCAACAAACCCAAAATTTGCTAAAAAAAGGGTAGCGCTCCCCAAAAAGGGTGCACAGGGCACTCAAACACTCCCCCAAAGAGGCTCAAGGAGCGCCAGCACTCCCTGACAGTGGGTAGGGGAGCGCTCCTCTCCAAAATCCATTTTTTTGTGGTTTTTTCAATGGAAAAATGTTTGTACTCCCTGTCAAGTGACTTATCTTCTTCAAAACTATTCTTTGGGGTGTCTTAAGTGTCTTTGTTACGTCATTAGAGGCATGACATAGGCAAGATGGCAGTATACTATTTGTGACACTTGCAACACTTGTAGTTAAGATGCGACACTTGTGGATAAGATGCAACACTTACAACACTTGTAATGACAACACTTGCGACACTATCAAAGTGAGTAATTTTGAGGTGTAACACTCTTCTTCACACTCTCCCTCGCAGGTACCAGACTTTCCTTAGGAAGAGGCTTAGCCTTAACTTGGGTAATCTCAAGTAGATTAGTGCATTCAACATTTTATCGGTTAAGTTATGTCTAGTACCAGTACAAGAATGGACCAGACTATGCAGGAAGTAAGAATAAAAGAACGGACCAGACTGTGCAGGAAGTAAGAAGTTGAAGCTCATCTCTCTGCTTAATGGTAGAAGAGGAGGCCCTTCCTTGCTCGACTTAATGGATAGAAGAGGAGGCCCTTCCTTGCTCCTCTTGCTCGTCTTGAATCAAGGTGTGATAACTAGGTGGCACAACATAGTAGGTGTCATAGTTATGGGAGACAACGTGCATAACTATGCATGAAGTAAAACATCTGTAGGGAGTATGTGTCACTCTCTATTAAATTTATGAAAACTTTGCTTAAGCTAGTCCAAAAACGATATAGCATTTAATGTGATGGAAGTAATGCTAGACTTAGTTCTAGCATTACTTGACTTGGAAAAGTTACTCATGAAATCTTTGTTTGAAGGTGCGCATGAAATTGATTTAAAGCTAAAGTATTCTCCTCTTCTGCCTCGGGAAGAGGCTAAATAAGACCTCCAACTCGAAACTTAGGTTACTTGATATGAATTTTCAAGTTTAATCACATGATTTCTCAAAACCTTACCTTAAAACAAGGAAAGGTCCTCGATTTTTTAGCCAAACTAATACGAAAACAAAAAATCAATTACTATAAATCCCTCAACCCGAAAGACATGGACTAATAACTTTTTTTCATTCTCTTCAAAATGTCAAATTAAAATTAATTGTAATTATTATATTCAAATATCCAATATGGTTTATTAACTACTTTCTCAATTTGAATATTATAAATGAAATATCAACCATAGTTCATGAAATGTTTAGAAGAGTTAGAAAAATAAATAACAACTTTATGGAGTTCCAAACATATAAGCCATTAATATTGATTGGTTGATATATATATA
>JZKD02S2236113.1:223392-236399 GCA_000966675.3 Picea glauca
TTGGTAACTGCCTGACAATTTGTAGATCTGTGTTTACCCTTGAGATAATTTCTGTTAATGTCATAACCATTAGATGAAACTGCCTGATCCAGTGTGAAAATTAATGAAACGTGGTTAGCAGTGAGTATGAGGGTTAAACCCTTCAGCAGTAGCAATCTGCCAGTAGAAACTGGTGCTATATTCAGGGGGTTGAAGCTCCCTTCTAGGAAAGGCTGGTAAACGAGAGAAGGTTGTAGTCTTCTGCAGGTAGAAGCCTACGTACTAGTAGGAGTCTGCACTAGTACATTGTTGTAGAATGTTTTCTTAATAATAATCATTGAAGACAGAGACAACAACATCGGTGGTTTTCTCCCTATTTGGTTTTCCACCTTAAATCCTGGTGTTGATGTGTCCTATTCATCTGTGTTAGTTTATTTTTTTGAATTACTGTTTAAAAGACATCTGATGAATCAAGAAATCCATAATATGATCTCTGGATGAACTACTATTTTGATAAGAATATACAACAACTGGTCTCTATAAAGTAGACTAAGATTTTCAGTGAAAGAAAAGTGAAATATTGTTAAAAGCTAAAAACACTGATTCACCCCCCCTCTCAGTAGTTTTTCAACAACAAAGTCTTCATTCGGATATGCAATCCTCAGGATTGGAGCATTGGTTAACTATTTCTTCAATTGCTGGAAGCTTTTCTCACATTATTTTGTCCATTGAAACTTCTTCTCCTTCCTTTTCAAGGAAGTGATAGGGTGAGCTATCCTCGACAACCCTGCAATAAACCTTCTGTAATAACCAGCTAGACCCATAATGGATCTGACTTTCGTCACATTCTTTGGTGCTGATGATTCTCTGATGGCCTCAATCTTCTTAGGATTTACAACTATCCCATCCTTCAAAATGATATGCCCCAAGTAATGGATCTGCTCCTGATAAAACAAGCACTTGCTCAACTTGGCATATAGTTGGTGCTCTCTTAGCAACTGCAACACCATCCTCAGATTTTTTTCATGCTCTTCCTCCAACTTGGAATACACGAGGATGTCATACAAAAAGACTCTGAATACACCATTCATTAGGCACATAAAAACAACAGGTGCATTTGACAACCCAAATGGCACCACTGTGAATTGATAGTAACCATACCTTGTTCTAAAGGTGTTCTTGCTGATGTCTTCATCCTTTATTCTTACCTGGTGATATCTTGATCTAAGATCTATCTTCGAAAATATCTTCGCATCCTTCAACTGATCGAAGAGGTCATCAATCCTCGGCAGAGGATATTTTTTCTTTACAGTTACTTTGTTCAATTGTTTGAAATCAATGCACAATCTCAACATCCCATCCTTCTTCTTCATGAACAGGACCAGGGCACCCCAAGGTTAAACACTTGGGCATATATACCCCTTCTTCAGAAGCTCTTCAAGCTGTAATTTCAACTCTTTCATCTCTGGCGTACTCATTCTGTAAGGAGATTTTGACACTGGAGCTTCTCTAGGCATCAAGTTTACAGAGAAATCAATATATTTCTTCGGGGGTAATCCCGGTACCTCCTGGAATACATCTTCGAAATCTTTTAATACCGTATGATCTCCAATATTTGAGACCTCATGCTTAGATGCTTCCTCCACATGGGCTGCAAATAATTGACAGCTTTTTTCTGTAGCACTTCTTCAACTACATTGCTGAGATTTCTCTAATAGCAATAGATCTGGAAATTCCTTGGACTGTTTTCCGATTCCCCTCCTCATCTAGGAAAGTGAATTCCTTGTTCCGACAGTCCAAGATGACATGGTGTTGGTCCAACCAGTCCATCCCAATTAGACAGTCATAAGAACCTAAAGGAAAAATGTTCAATTCATCCTTTGTGCTCAGTCCATTCATGTCCATTGGATAAGACTTAACTAACTCGGTGAATTTCCTCTTGGTTCCTGTAGCCAGTTGCACTAACCAACACTTTTCATGTTTTCTTCTCGATAATTGAAAACTTTCCACCACCTTAGGATCTATATAACTATGGCTAGCCCCTGAATCAATTAAAATAGTAAAGGCATGGTTGTTGATCATACCTTTCACTTCAATCATGTGTGACTAATATTCATCTTGCTTGTTGTCCAGGGTTGCGTAGATCCTTGGCATTCTACTGCCCATGTACTCCACTGTTTCAGCCTGCTGAACATTGTGGACAACTCTCGCTTTGTCATTTCTCTGGGGGAAATCTCTGTACCTATGGTTTCCTTTACAACCCCAACATTCCATAGGTGTCTGCCTTGGCAATTTCCCACCTTCTTCAGCCTTTCTGGGCTCTCTAAAACCTGACTGTCCTTGAGGATTGTTCCTGAAAAAGGGTGGCTTAATTCCCTTCTTCCTCTGATCCATCTTGAATTTCTTCTTGTCTTCCCAAGCCTTCCAGAAAGTAGGATTCTCTCTTTGCTGCTTATATAAGCATTTCACTCTTCTTATCGTTTCTTCCATATTTTTTGGTTCATCATACTGAATCTTGTCCCCAATGAAAGGTGGCAGTCCACTCAGATACCTTTGAATCTTGACAGTCTCATCCTTGATGAATGAAACATAGTTCAATAATTCCAAAAACCTTCGTTCGTATTCATCAATTGTCATGTTGCCCATCTTGAGTTCAAAGAACTCTTTCATATTTCTATCATAATATCTTTTAGACAGATATTTCTTCTCGAAATATCTCTTGAATTATTTCCAATGATATCTTTCTCTCTAATGTGTTGCACCTGAAAAAGCTGATCCCACCACATGGATGCTTTTCCTTTCAATTGATATATCACAATTCTTCCTTCTGCATGAGATGAATAATTCTGCAGTTGGAAATATTTCCTCATGCCAAATAACCATGTCTCGGCCTCTTCCTCCTTCTTATGTTCTCCATCAAACGTAGGAGGCTTAATCTTGTTCATTTCTCCCTTCAGTTCATCCACGCCATATCTCATGTGCTTTCTGGTAGGAGGTGGGCTTGAAATACTGTGCGCCCTTCTGTTGGAGTGACCTTGGGAGTGATGATGGTGTCTACCAACACTCCTTGATCTTCTTCCCTCGGAAGTCTGGCGACTCCCTGTTTTGCTCAAGTCTCTCTCCTTGTCCAACTTCTTTTCTATTCTCTCCAGACTCTTCATCAACTTTAAGTTGAATTCTCCCTGTTGTTCCTTAGCTTTCATGAGCTTTTTTCTATCTGCTCGATGAGTTTGGGAATCTTTCTGCAATCTTTCAATGATTTTAATCATATTCCCTTCCTTATCTATCTCTTCTCCATGCCCATTGGAGTTCGACCCTTCAACTCCCAAATGAACATCCATTCCTTTTGCTTCATTTTCCGAACTGGAAGCATTCTATGTCTCCTCCATTTCTTTTCACTCAGTGGAAACTCTATTTGATTCTGGCACTTGTTAAACTTCTACAACAAAATAGGCAGACAACTGGAATTTGTTAGGTCATCATTCCTTAAAAAATCCCACAACATTCATAAACAAATATGATTCAAGAAAACATTCAGTTTTCATTTTCTGTGATTCTCGTTCAATCAAAAATCCCCATAGATTTCTTCTTTTAGAGCTCTACTCTGCTAAGTTTTCGAGAACTAACCCCTTTCTCTTAGTTTCCCCAACTCACGAGACCATGGGTCGTGACCAAGCGCTAGATCAATAAGTGTGCACTTGGTCCTTTGACCTTCGACTTTGGAATATTTCCAAGCATAACACAACAGTCACTTGGAGTTCTGAGTTACTAAACTCGCACAATAAGATGGATCAACGGTTCACGTCTACCCAACATCCTACGGCTGACACTCGCTGTGGAACCTCAGGCATCTGAGTTACGGGACTTTGAAAGATTTCACATCCGCACACTCCGAACCATTAATCTTCGAACACTTCCATGACACTTTGTTGACGTCATTACGTCACATCACTTACACTTTTCAAAATTGCAGGGGAATAAAATGATGGTTTGGAGTAACCCTCCTTTTATCCCGCAATTCATCTGATGCTAACACGTAACCCCTTGGTGAAACCACGGTTTGGATTGTGTGACCGCCTTGGATAATTATCTTTCGTGCAACTTGGGTCCCCGCAATGTCTCATGGCCTTTGATCTTGATGTATCTTGATCAACGCCACTGTGGGTCCTCCGACCCTTAACTTCGTTATGTAACCTCGGGTCCCACTCACCATGCTCACACAGGATGCCACATGGCATAATACTAGCGATCGATACATGGCCCATTCAGATGGGTGACACTCATTACATTCCAAATTCCATCTCAATCTTCCATGGGTTTTATGCCCACTGACACGTGGCACACCACTTCGGCTCTTCGAGATTCGGGAGTTTCAACTCCTCGACGCTCTCTTTTGCCCGGAGTGCTTTCCCCTGGATTTCACGATCTACTGACGCGTTTCTTCCTTCACGATCAATGGATATGAGTGAATTTGGCACTTTGGGATTCAGGAGTTTCAAACTCACAGCACTTGCCTCCTCCTGAAGTACTTCCATCGAAAGTACACGATCTCTTGACGTGTTTCCTTTGCAATGGATGATTGTGATCTACTTCGGGACTTCAGGGGTTTGTCACACTCCACACTTGAAATCCTCTGAAGTGACTTTCCTTTGCCTTCTTGGACACAGATCTAACGATTAGGCTCTTTCCCTATGATCTATGGTGTAGATNATCTTGCTTGTTGTCCAGGGTTGCGTAGATCCTTGGCATTCTACTGCCCATGTACTCCACTGTTTCAGCCTGCTGAACATTGTGGACAACTCTCGCTTTGTCATTTCTCTGGGGGAAATCTCTGTACCTATGGTTTCCTTTACAACCCCAACATTCCATAGGTGTCTGCCTTGGCAATTTCCCACCTTCTTCAGCCTTTCTGGGCTCTCTAAAACCTGACTGTCCTTGAGGATTGTTCCTGAAAAAGGGTGGCTTAATTCCCTTCTTCCTCTGATCCATCTTGAATTTCTTCTTGTCTTCCCAAGCCTTCCAGAAAGTAGGATTCTCTCTTTGCTGCTTATATAAGCATTTCACTCTTCTTATCGTTTCTTCCATATTTTTTGGTTCATCATACTGAATCTTGTCCCCAATGAAAGGTGGCAGTCCACTCAGATACCTTTGAATCTTGACAGTCTCATCCTTGATGAATCAAACATACTTCAATAATTCCAAAAACCTTCGTTCGTATTCATCAATTGTCATGTTGCCCATCTTGAGTTCAAAGAACTCTTTCATATTTCTATCATAATATCTTTTAGACAGGTATTTCTTCTCGAAATATCTCTTGAATTATTTCCAATGATATCTTTCTCTCTAATGTGTTGCACCTGAACAAGCTGATCCCACCACATGGATGCTTTTCCTTTCAATTGATATATCGCAATTCTTCCTTCTGCATGAGAGGAATAATTCTGCAGTTGGAAATATTTTCTCATGCCAAATAACCATGTCTCGGCCTCTTCCTCCTTCTTATGTTCTCCATCAAACGTAGGAGGCTTAATCTTGTTCATTTCTCCCTTTAGTTCATCCACGCCATATCTCATGTGCTTTCTGGTAGGAGATGGGCTTGAACTACTGTGCACCCTTCTCTTGGAGTGACCTTGGGAGTGATGATGGTGTCTACCAACACTCCTTGATCTTCTTCCCTTGGAAGTCTGGTGACTCCCTGTTTTGCTCAAGTCTCTCTCCTTGTCCAACTTCTTTTCTATTCTCTCCAGACTCTTCATCAACTTTAAGTTGAATTCTCCCTGTTGTTCCTTAGCTTTCATGAGCTTTTTTCTATCTGCTCGATGAGTTTGGGAATCTTTCTGCAATCTTTCAATGATTTTAATCATATTCCCTTCCTTATCTATCTCTTCTCCATGCCCATTGGAGTTCGACCCTTCAACTCCCAAATGAACATCCATTCCTTTTGCTTCATTTTCCGAACTGGAAGCATTCTATGTCTCCTCCATTTCTTTTCACTCAGTGGAAACTCTATTTGATTCTGGCACTTGTTAAACTTCTACAACAAAATAGGCAGACAACTGGAATTTGTTAGGTCATCATTCCTTAAAAAATCCCACAACATTCATAAACAAATATGATTCAAGAAAACATTCAGTTTTCATTTTCTGTGATTCTCGTTCAATCAAAAATCCCCATAGATTTCTTCTTTTAGAGCTCTACTCTGCTAAGTTTTCGAGAACTAACCCCTTTCTCTTAGTTTCCCCAACTCACGAGACCATGGGTCGTGACCAAGCGCTAGATCAATAAGTGTGCACTTGGTCCTTTGACCTTCGACTTTGGAATATTTCCAAGCATAACACAACAGTCACTTGGAGTTCTGAGTTACTAAACTCGCACAATAAGATGGATCAACGGTTCACGTCTACCCAACATCCTACGGCTGACACTCGCTGTGGAACCTCAGGCATCTGAGTTACGGGACTTTGAAAGATTTCACATCCGCACACTCCGAACCATTAATCTTCGAACACTTCCATGACACTTTGTTGACGTCATTACGTCACATCACTTACACTTTTCAAAATTGCAGGGGAATAAAATGATGGTTTGGAGTAACCCTCCTTTTATCCCGCAATTCATCTGATGCTAACACGTAACCCCTTGGTGAAACCACGGTTTGGATTGTGTGACCGCCTTGGATAATTATCTTTCGTGCAACTTGGGTCCCCGCAATGTCTCATGGCCTTTGATCTTGATGTATCTTGATCAACGCCACTGTGGGTCCTCCGACCCTTAACTTCGTTATGTAACCTCGGGTCCCACTCACCATGCTCACACAGGATGCCACATGGCATAATACTAGCGATCGATACATGGCCCATTCAGATGGGTGACACTCATTACATTCCAAATTCCATCTCAATCTTCCATGGGTTTTATGCCCACTGACACGTGGCACACCACTTCGGCTCTTCGAGATTCGGGAGTTTCAACTCCTCGACGCTCTCTTTTGCCCGGAGTGCTTTCCCCTGGATTTCACGATCTACTGACGCGTTTCTTCCTTCACGATCAATGGATATGAGTGAATTTGGCACTTTGGGATTCAGGAGTTTCAAACTCACAGCACTTGCCTCCTCCTGAAGTACTTCCATCGAAAGTACACGATCTCTTGACGTGTTTCCTTTGCAATGGATGATTGTGATCTACTTCGGGACTTCAGGGGTTTGTCACACTCCACACTTGAAATCCTCTGAAGTGACTTTCCTTTGCCTTCTTGGACACAGATCTAACGATTAGGCTCTTTCCCTATGATCTATGGTGTAGATATTCTTCTGAAGTTTATGCCTCAGTGCATTCCACTTCTCCCGATTGCCGAACTCTGAAAGGCTTACAGGATAAACTTCCTGCACCTTCTTCGGATCTGACGGTCATAAATGAATCTCCTTTTTCCCAAATAGATCCTACGGCTCCAACACCCCAAGTGTTGAGCTCTCTCTCTACATGGTCAAATACCACATCGACTGTTGTTTAATTCTACTGCTACTCCTCCCAAGCTTCGTAACATGACCAAGTAACCCCTTGGCACTCAAAAACATTCTAAGGTTTGAAATCAGTTCCATCCGAACACCATTTCTACTCGAAACCTTGGGTCCAAAGACCACCTATCAGACCCATCTAGGCTCAGCGTTGAAACCATGGGCTCTAATACCATATCGTAACGTCCCCGACCATCAACCCCGTTGTAGGGAAACGCTACTACGTGAAACATTCACTTATATAGTATGCATTTAAATGAAGTTAAATGACTTAACATAGAGTAAACACACAATTACTGCTAACATACATAATTAATGGAATTAATAGTAATTCATTCATTCAACAGAATACATGATAATATTACAGGTATCACAGACATGCATTTTAATTGAAATTAAACACATAATGATACTTATCTTTTAAACTGTAATACACCACCAACTACGTGAAGAATTTCCATGAACCTCCCAGCCATAGACCACGCTACTCATCACTCTCAGAAGTAGGTCACCCCCGAGCTGGGACTAGGCTCCACCGGGCAAGGGAATCCTAGTTTAGGCAAGGCCAATAGAAAGACATACAGTTTATGAGGATGGATTCTCTCCCAGGAGCCACTTATGCAAACTTCTCACAGACTCTCATTCCCCACATGCCTATCCCACCCTAGGAGTATACACCTTCACTGTCACCAGGACAGTCCTTCGACTGCTAAACCTCCCTTGACTTGGGCTTCAAAAACAGGTTGGACCAGAATTCTTCGAGCTCTGTGGTAGCTACAGGACCCCTTCTAGGAGTTCTCACTTCCTCCACACACTCTCTCACCTGGAGAGAGTCGCTCATAGGCCTGACAACCTGCTTCTTCAACCACAACCACCTCTCTCACCTAGAGAGAGTGTTGCACACAAGCCTGACAACCTGATTCTTCAACTCTGTTCCATCACAAGGAGGACAACAATATGGCTCATCAAGGAATAAATGACGGTAGCCAATCACACTCAGCCAAGGGACTGCGTGGCCACGACAACTCACAGTTATAACACACACATCATAGACAATTACAGTATGCTCAGGTTTCACAGAAGACAACAACCCAAACGGTTAAGCATGGACTTGGATTTTCAGTGTGGATAAACTGTGTTCACAAGACACACAAGAGACATGGCTAAGTCCACGAGGTTTTTCGCTAGTTTTCAGGGTGCGTGACAAGAAAATTATGCAGAGGTCGATGATGGAGGCCAAATGCAGAGACCAGACGAAATCCACGGGAATACACCAGTCAATCAAAGAGGTCTGACGGTTTCGGGTTTCAGAGATGCGTGAGGTATTCAACAATCATACACAGAGGAAACATGGTTCAGACAACCAACGACGGAATAGAGGACCCCCCCGATCACAACTCAATTCTTGGATTAAATTGCATGTGCCTGAGCTGACAGATGTCACCCATGAAGCTGCATGCACTCCATCAAGTATGCGTTCCCTTTTTCCAGGAACTTAGGATAAAAATTATTCCTTTCACACCACTTTGAAATAATAATAAATTATTATTTCCAAGTACTTAAGCCCTCAAGATTAGCCTCTCTTCCAACCTTTCAGCCCCCTCTCCCTTACCTATCCTTGTGGAATCTTAGTCCCCCATCACTCTTTCTTCGTGGTCGGTCGGCACGCAGCTATGTTTATATTTTATTAATGATCTGCATAATTACATATACAAAAATTAGGCTCCTAGCCTTTAACACCTAGGATTCCCAATCATTTCAGCAAAGACTAAGGGTCAGACACTCTTCCAATGATTGATATATGTATATATATATATATATATACCAATCATTGATCTTTTCAATCTCAATTAATGAAGTACAGTGAAAAAACACATGGTGCTCAACCACAGTTTTAGTTGCGCTAAAATTTCCCTGATCTAGTGCTAGACCACAAACTAATTGACAATTCTGTTGGTCTAAAGCTAGACCACAAGCCATCCAAAACAAGGAAATGCAGTATGCAGGCCATTAAGCAACTCAAGCTTGGTATAAGATATTCATGCAGACCTCTGAGCAACTCAAGCTTGGTATAAGATATCCATGCAGACCTCTGAGCAACTCAAGCTTGGTATAAGATATCCATTTTAGTTATTTATTGCTACATAAATAAACTGCTCCTTTTTAATGAATTGATGAGAACATGACCAGGTCTAGCTAAAAATAAAGCTAATTGGATTGTTTCAATTAATGAAGGACAATGAAAAGACACATTGATGAAGTTTAGAAGTAGTTTAGGGAAAAACCAGATGGATGAATTTCATATTAAGTATATGGAGAAACCA
Organism: Picea glauca; assembly: GCA_000966675.3. Classification (NCBI taxonomy): domain Eukaryota; kingdom Viridiplantae; phylum Streptophyta; class Pinopsida; order Pinales; family Pinaceae; genus Picea; species Picea glauca. The sequence continues at coordinate 233,210 of JZKD02S2236113.1, forward strand.
GATTGATGTATTTAAGAGGAAGTACCAAATCCAGTACATGGAGAAACCAGAATGTTATAATTAAGAAGAATTACTCGATCCCAAAGTATTTTAAGTTGTGTTGTTGGATAAGGTTCCATTATTACATTCAACGACACAACTTAAAACACCTTTAGTAGAGTGCAAACTCTGCCTAGGTAAAACCTTTGCTCTAAATTTATTTCCAAATTGATTTCTAAAGTTTAGAAGAAGTAGAGTGAAAAAAAATAGATTGAGGAAGTTCAGAGTATGTACAGGGAAAAACCTGAGAGAAGCAAAGACTGGTCGTTGCAGTATTTTATTGAAAAAAGTCATCTTCAACTTTCCCATGAAGATATTGGCCAATGGCCATGGATAAAGCCCCATTCCAGTGGTAACTTAAAGATAAAATAATGTATACAATTTTACTGACATGTAAACAATAAATCCCTATGCATCAATGTCCATGTCCATTATTCATATCTGTTTACTGTGAAAAATTGCAATATACAAAGAACTTATAGAATATTAATATTCATATTGCAATAGAATATTAATATTCATATAGAATAGAATATTGCAATATTCATATCTGTTTACTGTGAAAAGTTACAATCCATGGATGTCCATGTCCATGTCCAAATAACTTATAGAATATTAATACAAGAGAAGACAAAGATTCTAAGTCTCCTTTAATTTGAATTTTTACCTCTGTTCCTAGTGTGAGTAAAAACATGACCTCTCATCTGTGTAAATTGTTGCATTCTTAATCATCTCTCAAGGACACGTCTTCATTTTTCTACTACTGCAAATGAGTGTAATTCATACCTTGTTTTATTTTAACAATTTTGTCAATCATTTCTACATCACTTAAAATCATCTGTCAAGGGCACATCTTCATTTTTTCTACTACTACAAATGAGTGTAATTCATACCTTGTTTTATTTTAATAGTTTTGTCAATCATTTCTACATCACTTAAAATTAAATTTAGGACTCACCTAAGGAGATATTGCCTATGTATTATATTATCATAAATTTCACTTAAAGTTACATCTTAAAAGAACTATAAAAACACATACATTGACTCTGCCATTGAATTGGCCAGTCCAAGCCATGCTAACACAATATAACTAGACAATCATTAAATCCATTAAAACCCACCTCATCGCGTATGTTGATAGAAATTAGATAAAACAGGTGAAATAAATTGAAATCAAAGAATATATCAACTTGCCTCATGCCAATTCTCTGCATTTATTCCCAATTCAACCTTGAGCTGCCATGCAACACTTGTTTTTATTATTTTTCCACCCAATAACAGTTAACAAAATTATAAACTTATTACCACCCTGGAACAATAGAGTTAGAAAAAAAAATAATGATTTTTAAGTTAACAAAATTATAAACTTATTGCCACGGTAGAACAATAGAGTTAGAAAAATAACGATTTTCAATTAAAATAATAGATGATTTATCTATTATCTAATTTGATTGTTTTTTAAGTTATTCTGGGCAGATCTTCACTGAAAATATAAAATTTAAAAAGTTTGTGAGAGCTTTGTTCTACTTGGCGACGTAAAAGAAATTGTGAGAGCTCACTTGGCGACGTGATAAGAGAGATGGTTAGTACTAAGCATCTGGCCCATGAACATTATGTTCCTCATGTTGGGGTGTGACAATACCAGTACAGTCTGGCAGCTCTGAGCGCAAAGAAAGTAGAGTCAATGTACAATAAATAACAACATCATGGTAAACAATAGCACCAACATTTGGCCCATGAACATTATGTTCCTCATGTTGGGGTGTGACAATACCAGTATAGTCTGGCAGCTCTGAGCGCAAAGAAAGCGGAGTCAATGTACAGTAAATAACAACACCGTGGTAAACAATAGCACCGTAAATAACAACACCATGGTAAAAACAATAGCATCATTCATACTGTTGGTTATGGTGTTGTCTAACTATTCTATATTTTGATTTTTTTAGACACGACTACATAAATTTGTATGAAATTACTATTTTTCTTTGTTTAAAATCCATTTTTGAATGCAGAAAGAACGTTTAGACTATGGTTTTATGGTTTACTGTATTTGTATTTAACCGACCACACTTCAACATGTAGAGCATTTAATACTCTGTGGTCGAGAGCATATCTTCCCAATAAAAAAGAGTTGGTGACAGATTAGCAGAGTCAATGTATAGTAAACAACAGTACCATGCTGTTGTTTATTGTATTTAACCAATCACACTTCAATATATAGAACATTTAATACTCTATGGTCTAGTGCATATCTTCCCAATGAAAATGAAGTGGTGACATGTTAGCATAATCAATGTACAGTAAACAACAACATCATATTGTTGTTTATTGTATTTAACGGACGACACTTTAACATGTAAAGCATTTAATACTCTATGATCCAGTGTATATCTTATCAAGGTGGAGACAGGTTTGTCTAAAAGAAAATATGATACTATTGTTTATTTACATAGATCTTGTAGATTGTCTATGCTTTGAGAGGTGCCAGACTGCGCTGGTATTTGTAGAGTTTTTAACTCAGTGGCATTGTTCAGGATATCGATACCTTATGGTGAATCAACCAGTATATATTAATTTTTATCATTGATATAGGAAATTTAAAGGCTTTGTTTAACTGTTTTAAGTTTTATTTTTTTATTTTTTTATAGGAATGTCATTACACAAATTTGTATTAAATAACAATTTTCTGTTATTTAAATTTCATTTCTGAATTTAGAAATGGATTTAGTCTACTGAAAAACCTCTAAACATTCTAATTATACAGAATTAATTACTTAAATATGGAGATCCAACAAATTTTCACTAGATTTTGAGTAAAATTAAACAGAAAATATAATTAACAAATGAGAGAGACATTATAACAAAACACTATTAGATTACTTGATACCATATACAATACATTTGTGGCTCATTATATAGAGCTCACTGATAGTTATCAGATCTAACTTATTCCAATTATAGGATGAAAGGTTGAACAAATATCTCAACCATAAACACGAATCTAGATATCATAAATCCAACTCCCTAACAAACTCGTAATAATAAGATCACACAACTCACGTAGAGATTGACTCTACTTATTAATACATCATATTAGATAAGTAGGAATTATATATTCCAACACTCTCCCTTAATGACTACTTATCTAAAT
>JZKD02S2236113.1:264745-287687 GCA_000966675.3 Picea glauca
ACAAAGAGGAGGGGTAGAGAAAGAGTGTGAGAGGGATGAGAGGGAGAAATAGATTGGGGGTAGAGAGAGGGATAGCAAGAGGAAGGGAAGCAAAGAGGGAGACAGAGAAGGGGGATAACGAGATAATGAGAGGAAGGGGGGGATATAGAGGGAGACAAAGAGAGGAAATATAGAGAGAAAGATGGGTAAAGAGAGTGAGTCTGGGACTAACAATGATGAGAGAGAGAAAGGGTGGAATAGAGGTGGAAGAGAGAGGGGAGTGAGGGACAAAGGGGTAGAGAGAGAGAGAGAGAGAGAGAGTCAGTGATAGAGAGGGAGTGGGTGTGAGAGTCTGAAGCATGTCAAGGTAAGGTATAGATCTAGGTCTTTGCATGCATTTTTTTGTTTAAATCTTGCCATGTCTAGGTCTTAGCATGTATAGGAGTGTGAGGGAGAGAGAGGGAGAAAGACAAGGTGGGTAGAGAGGGAGTGTGAGAGTGAGATAGAGAGGGGGGGGGGGGAGGAAAAATATAGAGAAGGAAGGAAATGATTTTTAGGAGCGTGCATGCATTCTTGGAGCTCATGCATGCTCTAAAGCATGTGCGTGCTTGTTTGAATAATTTTTTTGGGGGTAGGATTGACAAGGTGTATGCTGGCTTGGTTCTCTTAGATTTTGGTTCTCTTAGATTTAGGTTCGAGATGACAAACGTAGTGGTTCAATCTACAAATTCATTAAAACCTCCATTTTTGTGAATACCCCTCTATATCTCTGTCTTTGATTTTATTTTTCCATAGGATAAACAATTCATTTGTTGATGAAACTATAGACATAGATCGAGTTGGCTATGCATATTTCAAACATCAATTTTTTTTTAAATTATTATTGTTTACTATTTTTAATCTATTTTTGTCTTCATATATATCAAAATCCTAGAATACATACCTCTCATATTTCTTCTATAACGTTTTCTTGGATTAACCATTTCTCAAAAGAGTATTATGTGGCATAAGAGGAGACTGATACCTACGATCTAAAAAAATGGTTTAGCCTACACGAACAAAATACATTGTAATTTCAGGCATATGCTAATTTTGATAATTTAAAAAAAATGTAAAATTAATATTTAAAATTTCCAAAAACTACACAACACAAAAGAAATGGGTTCTCTACAAGTATACAAGTTTTTGGAAAGAAATTCCATCATTAAGACACTCAACACCTACATGAACGAAAAACATATACCTTATATTTTGTTGGAAAAATAAGATACCACTTTTAGAAAAAAAAAACAAATTTGACCTAGTTATTCACAACGTCTATGAATAAAAGTTGTATATTCGGAAAGCTAATTCAATTTCCTGCATTTCATATTCTTACACCATATTCAAATTCATTGTAAAAGTACCTTTAATAGCCCCTACAAGATAACATATTGTTGTTTTTCCAGGTTTGCATTTCCACTAACCCATCATGAGAGACCATTATTAGCTTGCACTCACCCTTTGGTTGATTGAACTTCAGTGATTATCACATGTTTTGTTGCCTCTTTTGAGTTTGCAATTCCTTCAAATTGTGAAATGCAAATAACTTCCCTAGGTTAACTTGATCCTTTGGTTCAATCCATATCATCAATAGTTTGATCCTCATCAGTTGTAGGTATTCAAACTTCTATTACCTTGATTCAAAAGCCTTCTAAGTGTTTTACTTGTTTGTTGTTGGGATCCTTTTCATTGATTTGAAGGTTTTTTATGTTTGACTAAGCCTTGTTTTTGAGTCTTGTGTTTTTCTCCTCTTGGGAAAAATCTTTTGATCCCTTAAGTATACTCCTGAGCTCTTTTGGACTTTTTGGAACTTTGCATTGATATTTTGTCTTTGCTACTTGAATTTTGAGGTTTCATAAACTGGTTTTCCTTTACTTTGCATGTTTGGGTTCTTGTTTGAACAAGTGTTGAAAGCATGTTTGTGTTTGGATTATTTTGGTCTAGCTGAGTGCTTGTTTTCTTCACCTTCTTTAGATTTTGGGTTCTTTGAAAGTGTCATTTAGTACTATCATTCTGATTGAAGGTGAAAGAAAAGAAGAGTTTTTTTTGAGTTTTCATGTAATTTGAAAAGAAGAAGAACACAATTCATTCTACTTTTATAGGTGGAGTTTTGGAAATTTATTTGCGTTAAGAAGAAAAATATCTCTTCTCATTTCTTCAGATAGAATTCATCAAAATAAGATCTTTGAATATCATTCTTTCTATATGGTTTTAGAGTCGATTCATTAAAACCATAAGTTTCATCTTCATATTCCCTATTGAGTAACGAAAAATCCTTAAAAGGAACGAGGCACGCAATCTAAAATCAATTAGACTTTTTGTTCTTTGATAACATACCAACAAGTATAGGCTTTTAGGGCATTGATAGTAGGGTGGAGAGTTAACTCTTCAAGGACATAGGAATGATACTATAGAATAATAGAGAGTGTAAAATCTAGTAGTAGCAATAACGTTAGTTGGGAAAGATCCTCTCACACAAGAGTCAAACACTAGGTCAAGAAAAGTGATCGGTTGAGATTTACCCTCCTATGTTTTTCTAGTGGGACTATTGCAAGTTTGGGTCTTTGAAGAGTGGAAAGTCCTTGAGATGGCACCACTTCTTCTTATATTATGGGTCATGAATTTGTGTCCCAAATTCCCATACCCATTTTCTTGTTTTTACTGTTGACTGTACCCCCCCCAGCCATTCATTGTGAAATGGTAAACATAGTAACCTCTCCTATGATTCCACATAGGTGATTGCAAGTGGGATTCCTTGTGGTACCTGCGATAGACGTTCAATCTCAGCTTTAGCAAACCAAGAGGGTATTCTCCTAGGGGATCTTACTTGTACCTTGGGGGATTGTTGCATGAAGGTTATCGTAAATGTTTCTTGTTTCTTTATTGAAGGCCTTATCTCCTGTCTCCAACATATCCTTAATTAATTTCTCCCTATCATAAGGGATTTTTTTTCTTGATCTTATCTTGTAGGGACTTTAATAGTTTGTTCTTTTTTACATTTAGCAGAACTTGGGTTGATTCTGTGTCGATGGTGACAATTCATGAGGTTACCAACCAAGGGACCCCTTTTCACGGGGAACCTTATGCTTTTCCTTCTTTTGGAAATGTTGGTCCTCCCTACATTGCTACATTGAATCTTCCTAGTTTCACTGTGGGGTTACCTGTATGGTTGTTTTCCACTCCTTTGGTATCAAATACCCCTACTACTCCCTAAGAAATCTCTCCACCACAAGAAAATCAACCTTCTGTTGACCCTTTTTCTTCTTCACCTGTCGTGTCTTCTTCCCTTTATTCTTCCTCACTTGATGAAAATGTTGAAGCTAATAATTAGAAGGCCAAGATGAAGAAGAAAAAGAAGAATAAGAAGAAGCAAAATAAGCAAGGGGGAAATCAACCAACCACTGTGGTGAGTGTTGATAATGTTAAAAATCCGACCTACATAGGTCACAAGCCCAAATTACCTTGTAGGAATTAGGGTGACCACCTTCTTAAACATTTCCCTAGTATTCCCAAGGTCCTATAAGTGTGGTCCACGAGTTCTCAAAAAACCATGTAGCTAGCCATTGCAGGTCATGCTGGTGATAACCCATCAACCAGTGATCATAAGGTTGGGGGCCAAAAGGGTCAAGTGAGGATTCATTTCCGATTATGTGGGGATATGCACCTCACTTACCTTTTCCCTTGTATGGATGAAGCTTCACAATTGTTGGAAGCCATTGTTGTTTCCTAGAAACAACCCCCAAATACTTGCCATGATTCCTCTCCCAACCAACCATTGGTTGATGAAATGGTTGGTCTAATTCAATCCTCGGTCGATCCCACTCTTCCTTTGGAGAGTGAAGTGGATACCACTCAAGTTTTTCTTGTCACTTCATATTCCTCCATACAAGGGGGCATTTCACCCATTTCAATGGAATCCCTTCCAAGTACTAAGGTCATTTCCTTTTATTGGAATAGACTGGTGGAGCCTCGCCTTCCTTCCTACCCGCCTTTCCAAATTATTGTGCATGTTTGCGATAAGGTCAAGACACATCGCACTATTGTCGAAGAAGGCACTTTTGTTAGAATTTTATCCTCAACTTGTTGGAAAGATTTAGGTTCCCCTAAGATTGTGTTGGTTACCCATCATCTATTGGATTTTAATAGAATATCCAGTGAAAATTTATGGATCCTTCCTCAGCTCCCCATCATCTTAGGAGGGAAAATTGTTTGTATCGATGTCATGGTAGTCTAGGGCCCCTTGGACTTTAATTTACTCCTTGGGAGAGACTATGTTTATAGTATGAAAGTTGTTGTGTCCACACTCTTTCAAGTGATGCATTTCCCTCACAATGTAAACATTATGACCATTGACCAACTTTATTCGTAAGTCGTGATCTGACTGTTGATCATCCAACTTCTTTGAATGTTCCTTATATGAAAGTGGTATCCCTCCCACCATAGGTTAATTATGTGGTATCATGTTTGATGCCTTCAACTATCAATGAGAAGGAGCCTATCACTATATGCTTGACTTATTTAGACTTAGATCCAATGGTTTACATGGTGAACCCTTCAATGGGGGTTTTAGAGTTTGATATTTCCTCCATTACCCATATTGATTCTCTTGACATAAATCCTTTCTAGAGCACTTTACTTCCATCCAATGAATACCTCTTAGAAACCATGGTTAAGGTCCATGAGCATAATTCGTTTTCTATGTCAAGATCGTTAAAAAATGAAACAAATAACCATGAGCATAGTTTCATTCTCTGTTTCAAGATTGTCAAAAATGAAACCAACCCCGAGCATAGTTCAATTTCGGTTTCAAGCTCGTTAAAAAATGAAACCAATCCCGAACATAGTTCATTTTTCAGTTTCAAGATCGCTAAAAAATGAAACAAACCTCGTGCACAGTTTCATTCTCTGTTTCATTCTCGTTTAAAAATGAAACCGACCCAGAGCACAGTTTCATCCTCTTTTTAAAGATTGTTTAAAAATGAAACCAACCCCAAGCATAGTTTTGTCCTCTGTTTCAAGCTCATTTAAAAATGAAACCAACTCCGAGAAAAGTTTCATCCTCTGTTTCAAGCTCGTTTAAAAATGAAACAAACCTCAAGCATAGTTTTATCCTCTGTTTCAAGCTCATTTAAAAATGAAACCAATCCCGAGCACAGTTTTATCCTCTGTTTCAAGCTCATTTAAAAATGAAACCAACCCTGAGCACAGTTTCATCCTTTGTTTCAATCTCGTTTAAAAATGAAACCAACCCTGAGCACAATTTCATCCTCTGTTTCAAGCTTGTTTAAAAATGAAACCAACCACGAGCACAATTTTATCCTATGTTTCAAGCTCATCAAAAAATGAAACCAACCCTAAGCACAGGTTCATTCTCTATTTCAAGCTCGTTAAAAAATGAAGGAGACACTCTGAGCAAAGTTTCATTCTCTTTTGCAACCTTATTAAAAAATAATACAGATAGCCACGAGCTTAGTCTTTTTTCTTTCTCGTGCTCATAAATACATGAGAATAGGTTACCAAGCATACTCTTATCACTTTTTGGGGCTTGTAAAAACTATACAAAAAATGAACTCTTTGGATTTTACTTTAATCTCTTTTTAGACTCTCTAAACATGAAAAGATTGTCTAGTGAGCTTGTCTCCTTTCACACTCATTAAAATTATTTGAAAGGGAATCTATTCGATGCAATTTTAACCCTTTTTCATACCAGATGGACTAATTACGAAAAATGAATACTCTAGTTAACATTGGCTAGAAGATTTCTCCCCGGTATTGTTTCACATTTTTTCGGGATTGGGGGACTAAATTTACGAAAAAGAACACCGTTGGAGTCTTCTTTAAGATATTTTCAAACTTTCTAAACATGAAAGACCACCAAGTTTATCTTCTATAGGATTGTAAAATTATACATTGAAGGACCCATATGGGATTGAACCCCTCCTTCTTCAGGTTCATTAAACATGTGATGAGGGACTCATCGAAGATGAGCTATATCATGCATATGTTATCCTTCTCAAGCTCTTTAAAAAACAAAGAGGTACTCGTTGTTCATGGTGGGGGAAAAATTGAGGGAAGGGGGTTGGTTTTTGAAAAGCATTATGGTAGTTGTTTGTTGTCACCCTTGAAAATGGCACATGTTTGTATCTTGTCTTACAATTGGGTAATCTGCTTGTCTCTGAGTCATACCAATCCCATGAGTCATTATACTTCTTCGGCTCACCTGAAGAGAGCCCCATTTATCATCGCACTATGTTTTTGTCTATCTCTAATAGAGTCAATGATTCCAAGTATTTTTTCATGCCTCACAATGTTTAAGGGAAATTCTAACTCAAATAAACCACTCTGTAGTGTTACCAACCTTCATCCTCATGTCAGTTTGTACTCATTTGATCTATCGTATTACGTCACTTTCCTGTGTCAGTTTGATGTTGATGATGTGGGAAACATCATGGCTCTCCTTCAACGAGTTCATTCATATTGAATTCAACACATTATACATGAATTATAGTTAGAAATCAGTTAGCACCTTTGAACATGCATGTCTTGATGGAAGGTCTCTTTGCTTTCGACAATAGGTTTACATCATTGACCTCTGATCAAATGATTCCATGAATGTTCAACTTCAACTCATTTATTCACATTTGTTGAAATGTATTAGGGTACCTTGGAAGTCATTTTCATCATTGGTGATTTTCCTTGCGCTTGTTAATGGTATACATCAATGACTGGTAATCAAGTGGTTTTTACCATGTTCGACATCAGCACATCTATTCACATGGCTAGAATGGTACTACTTTGGGATTGAGACGAAGACCCTAGGAACACCTTAGTAACCCAGGTTGCGATGGAGACTATTTGAGTACTTAGAATATTCCAATATAATCATCATGTTGGCAATATTATATATATATATATATATATATATATATATATGATGTCACATTGATCCAATTTGTATTGGTCCATGGCTATGTTTTTTCATATTGTAGCTCCACTATGTATTCTTTCATGGATACGACCCGATTGAGTCATGGAGATATGGATTCGCATTGTATGTTTGGTGTCCATATCCTTAGTTAGTAATTTCATGGATCCACAGTGTATTGGTCAACGACCATTCTTTGAGTCAGTGTATTCCTAGCATGGGTATGCCTACCTCGAGGATGATATGTATATATTGTTTGATGTTTGTTTGGAGCTTCCACATGACTCTCCTATTCCAACACCCTGACATACATATTTTTGTAATGCTTTTCAGCCATAAGCTTTTCTTATGACCTCACACTTTAGTGGGCATCTGTTACACACCTAAGCGTCACACTACCAAATGTTGCAACTATTATGCACCTAAGTGTTTCACACCAAATTTCACACCTAAGTGTTGAACTTAAGTATCACACTTTACCAAGTGTCACACTTAAGTGTCGCAAATTCATCACCATGAAGAAGTGTTTGTCATGACCCATATAAAAGTTGGAAAGGAAACCTATTAGTTGGAGGTCGAAATACTACCTTTTTCCTTAATATTTTTTCCTTGTTTGAGCTTCATCTCCCCCCTGCCCATATACAAGGAGGGATAAACGCTTATCATCGCTCCCCAAGAGTGTATTAGGGAGATATAATCCCTTGTTGATTGCCTTGTGGAAAGTTATAGGGGGCCAATGAAGTAGTTGCGACCATCATTTCTTGATTTGTGAGGTTGTTTCTGGGAGATTTTAGTTTTTTTAGAGTTTGGTTTCAACTACAAGCCCTATTCAAGGTAAGGTCAATCTTGTTGGTTGAGCCAAATACTCATTTGACGACATCCTCTCCTCAAACCTATTCTATGGTTGTGATGCCTCAATGCCTATATAATGGAGGCCATACTTGAGTGAAATGAGGAGAGAAATGACAGCATCATACTTATGATTTTATGAGATAATAGGGTTGGAAAGGAGAGATTAGAGGAGCTGCTACAACATCAATATTGATATTGTAAGTGCTTCACTATTATTTTCTTTCCATTAATACATAACCTGACCTATTCCTCTCATGCCTATGTGTTCAATATATTCATGTCTATTTTTGTCTAATTCATCATAGATGGATTTGTTTCTATTTAACAATATAGTATGGAACAAGGAGTTTTCATTTTTTTCCTTGCACCTAGGGGATTGGACATCAATATCAAAGGTTGGAGCAGCGAGGACAACTAACGTATAAAGGTAAGTCATCCATATTTCTCTTCTCATTCTAATTGTTGAAATAGGTCTATGGGGGAAGTAGTGCACCATTTTTTTTCCTTCTATATTGAATCAAAGAGGGGTAATGATCCAAAGGGGGTTTCACCTGTCTGCGGGGGGGAATTTACCACAACACTTTCTTTCTGATTCATTCCTCTATGATTTAGGCGTATTATATTGATTTTTAATTACATGTTCCCAGAGTCTAGAGCCTTGTATCAATATCCATATAGTTTTCACTATGAGAGCCTTTGAAAAAAAGAATATGTTCTTTAGGCCTCATCCAACTTGATATTTTGGAACAACTACTTTTTTCTAGGAGGCTAGAACCATCCCTTTTTCTCCTTCCTTTATAGACCAAATGAACATGAATCTTAACTATTTGATTTTTTCTAGGGCTCCATTTGGAAGTACATTTTTTTTTTCTATATTAACAATAATCTTTTAATTGTTATTTTCTATATCAACAAAAACAAATGACATATATTTTACAAATAGAATTAATTTAAATAAACTTAAATAAAATATAATATTTTATTAAAAAAATATTCGTTAAATTTTATTAAAATAACTTATTTAAAAAATGTATATTTTCTCTAACCTATTAATGAACTTGGTAGAATATCAAATCCTAATCAAAAAAATAATTAACCAACTTACAAAAAAAATAATGTCAATTCTAGGTTTGAAGAGAATTTGCTAACTAACCTACAACAAAAGTAATGCCAAGTTTGGTATAAACCATATCATACGTTAGTCTTCCAATTTCATTCAAGTATGGCAATTTCTTGATTTCTTGCAACTTGAGTTGCATCTCTGAACTCATTTCCTTAGATTATCTCACTCCAATTTCATGGAGTTGGACTCAACTTGGATTTACCCATCCCAAATATTTGATCTAGATGATGTAGAGGACAAAATGAAGGAAGAAATATAAATGGAAAAGAACAGAGATATTACAGATAGCACATTACCATAATGAAACACAAATTCTATTAATGAATGAAATGGAAAAAAAATGTAAAATTCAAAGTGATACAAGCTAGCTAGAATGGTCACTAGCCTATCTTTGAAGAGAGATGTGAAAACTATGCTAATTCATAAGAATATATTACAAGAGGGCAAAAATTCCTTTTAATGCAAAGCATGATGCCCTAATATGAAAAAAACTAAAGATACAAAATCCTAACCCTAGGAAATGAAATGGAAAAATGAATGCAAGATAGGAGGAGGCTAGTTAATACGTCAACTTCCCAAGGCCATAACGTTTTCTTGTAAAACTCCATTTAGAGAGTTTCTTATACTATTATAAATATTAATCTGTGCTTATGTGTTTGGTAGGTCATGCAATAAAATATTCCGTGGCCTATGTCAACTACCGAAAAGGACTGGGAAATGCCCAAAAAACATCTCAAAAGTTTGGGAATTGAAAAACTATAGTAGATCTACTAAGATGTGAATCCATTCCAATTTAGTTGAATAAGTTGGTGGCCACCAATATCCACCTTGATTAATCATCCCCCTTAGGAACCAATGGTGTCCAGTGCAACAAGTTCCACCATAAGACAAGGAAGCTTCTGCTAAATTGGACTCCTAGTGAGCCACTTTCCTTGGTGGAGGAGTTTCCTTGCTTTGAGAACTTGATATATTATATTATTTGTTGGTGGGTTCCATTCATCTTAGTGTCTAGGATCTGATTGAATGTTTCTTTCTCAATGCAATCAAGATTGGTTCTATAGTGGCTAAGCGCTTGGCCACCTCCTAAGTGTCTGATGGAAAATATGGTAGATGCAACTCCAAATTAAATACATGGTGCAAGCCAAGAAAATAGGGAATAATTAACTCAAAAGAATTTTTATCCATAGCTTTGGTGATGGTGTAAGGTTTTTATCATAGTGGTAGAGATTTTGATGGGGTCTTGTGAGGCAGTGTTTTTGGAAAAGAAACCATACCTTATATCTCACATGAAACTTGTGTTGAACCTGATGTTGATCATGGCGTGACTTGTTCTTGGAATTGACAATATGAAAAATATCTTGAACTTGTAGTTGGATATGTTGGATCCATTCAATGATTTTTTCTTCTTCATCAGTTTTAGTATGAGCATGGGGGGATTCTTTTTTTGTAGATGCAATGGACATAGCTACATCAATTGGCACCAATGGCTAGAATCCCAAGCACACTTGATAATGGTTGTGGCCAATAGAGCTATGAAGGGCTCTATTGTAGCTATGTTGAACATAAGGAAGACTTTCATCCCATGTGCATTGATATTTGGAGTTAAACATTCTCTAAATATGCATAATCATCATATTGAATACCTTTGCTTGTCTATCCATTTGGGGTGGAAGGTAGTTGATTTGATTAGCTTGTGTAAGACCTCTCTTGGTGTTAACTTCTCAAAGTATATAATTGTATGATTTTCACAATTTACCTCAAGTTTCAAAGTGAATAGTTGCACAAGTTGTGTCAAAGTCACATAATTTTTTTTTTTTAAATCCCAATTAGCATATTCTACACTTGATTGGTATTACAATTAATAAAGTTACAAGATGAAGCTTAGCTATGGATTTCACATTTCATGAATTTGGAACTAGAAACTTAACCTTAATATCAAATTAAATATGTAATCTTAATGTTATTCACATTTCATGAATTTGGAACTAAAAACTTAACCTTAATATCAAATTAAATATGTAATCTTAATGTTGTTGTTATTTACTTATTTTCAAACTAAATACTTTATGCATAAACTATATTATATATTATTTATAAGTTTCTAAGAATGCATAATTCAATCAACATAATTAATAATTACTAGCATATTCTACAATTGATTGGTATTACAATTAATAGAGTTACAAGCTCAAACTTAACTATGGATTTCACATTTCATGAATCTAGAATTAGAAACTTAACCCTAATATCAAATTACATATATAATCTTAATCTTATTGTTATTTACTTATTTTCAAAGTAAATCTTTTATGCATAAACTATATTATATATTATTTATAAATTTTTAAGAATGCACAATTCAATTAACATAATTAATAATTAATATATATATATATATATATATATATATATATATATATATATATATATATATATATATATGATAAATAATATAACATAATAAATAATTAATATATATATATAAATATATAAACTCCATAACTTATATTAATATATGATAGATAATATATTACAACCAATCAATATTAATGGCATGTATGTTTGGAACTTCATAAAATTGTTATTTATTTTTCTAACTCCTCTAAACACTTCATGAAATATGGTTGATATTTCATTTATAATATTCAAATTGAGAAAGTAGTTAATAAACCATATGGGGTATTTGAATATAATAATTATAATTAATTTTAATTTGACATTTTGAAGAGAATGAATCAAAGTTATTAGTCTATGCCTTTCGAGTTGAGTGACTTATAGTAATCGATTTTTGTTTTTTTTGTATTAGTTTGACTAAAAAATTGAGGACCTTTCCTTGTTTTAAGGTAAGGTTTTGAGAAATCACGCGATTAAACTTGAAAATTCATATCAAGTAACCTAAGTTTTGAGTTGGAGGTCTTATTTGGCCTCTTCTTGAGGCAGAAGAGGAGAATACTTTATCTTTAAATCAATTTCATGCACACCTTCAAACAAAGATTTCATGAGTAATTTTTCCAAGTGAAGTAATGCTAGAACTAAGTCTATCATTACTTCCGTAACGTTAAATACTATATTGTTTTTGGACTAGCTTAAGAAAAGTTTTCATAAATTGAATAGAGAGTGACACATACTCCCTACAGATGTTTTTCTTCATGCATAGTTATGCATGTTGTCTCCCATAACTATGACACCTACTATGTTGTTCCGCCTAGTTATCACACCTTGATTCAAGATGAGAAAGAGGAGCAAGGAAGGGCCTCCTCTTCTATCCATTAAGTCGAGCAAGGAAGGGCCTCCTCTTCTACCATTAAGCAGAGAGCTGAGCTTCAACTTCTTACTTCCTTCACAGTCCGTTCCATTCTTTTATTCTTACTTCCTGCATAGTCTGGTCCATTCTTGTATTTGGTACTAGACATAACTTAACCGATAAAATGTTGAATGCACTAATCTACTTGAGATTACCCAAGTTAAGGCTAAGCCTCTGCCTAAGGAAAATATGGTACCCGCAAGGGAGAGTGTGAAGAAGAGTGTTACACGTCAAAATTACTCACTTCGATAGTGTCGCAAGTGTCGTCATTACAAGTGTTGTAAGTGTCGCATCTTATCTACAAGTGTCGCATCTTAACTACAAGTGTTGCAAGTGTCACAAACAATATACTGCCATCTTGCCTATGTTGTGCCTCTAACGACGTCACAAAGACACTTAAGACACCCCAAAGACTAGTTTTGAAGAAGAGAAGTCACTTGACAGGGAGTACAAACATTTTTCCATTGAAAAAACCACAAAAAATGGATTTTGGAGAGGAGCTCTCCCCTACCCACTTTCAGGGAGTGCTAGTGCTCCCTGAGCCTCTTTGGGGGAGTGTTTGAGCGCCCTGTGCACCCTTTTGGGGGAGCGCTACCCTTTTTTTAGAAAATTTTGGGTTTGTTGAGGCAAATAAGGGAAGAATCCCTCAATTCCCGAAGGTAGTTGGATTTGAATAGATGGTCAAGGAATGATCCTAGGGGAGATCCTCAACTGAAGGAGAGGAATCCTCAACTCATCCCAAAGATCTCTCAAGTGGTTGGACCTCTCCAAAATTATATAAGGAGGCCTTCTCATGGTGAAAGGTACAATGGATATTGAGAATTACATCAAACTTATGATCTCATGAGTGAGATGTCATCAAATCAATCAGTAGAGATTATTTGAGAAAAGGGGTTGTACAAGGAGAACTGGAAGAAGCTGTTGCACCTTCATTCAAAGGATTGTAAGTACTTTTACTTGTTCTCAGTAATAATCAATGCTTGGCCTGTTTCTTTCAAACCTATGCTTGTTCCATATGATTTTTTCTGCAGTAGATGGATCTATGTTTGAGCTAATATCAATAGAGTAGGAAGTATTTTGTACCTTTGTTTGTCCTACAGGATCTATTAGAGAGCTTAGGATCAAAGCTCAGCCTTGGACTTTGCAAGGAAAAACGTCGCTAATAAGGTACATATCTTTCTCCTTCTCTTTCATTCATTAGCTTGATTATATCTACAAGGAAGTCAGTGTCCATGTTAAGCACTTTTTTGTCTTGGCCTTAGGAGTCTAGAGGCCAAGAGGGAATCCACTTGTCCGTAGGGGGATTCACCTTCAACAGAAATTGGTGACTCCATTGGGGAGGAACTCTGATTTTTGTTTCCATTCCCAGATCTTGTTTTGGCCCTTTTCCCACTGATTTGACCTTCTCCATATTGTCATTTTTATTCTTAGATTTGTTTGCTTGAATCATTATGTCATCAGGATCACCCTAATTGACTGGATTTCCTTCATTTTTTAAGTTTCTGGGCATTTTTCTGAACTTTTGTAGCAGAGCACTCCCCTGCTCTTGTTAGCAGAGCACCAACACTCCCTGGTGGTCTTACAAAGAGTGTTGGAGCACTCTGATACCCCTTACACTAGAGCGCTATCCCATTTTTAGTGAAAATCATCTAGGTTTTCAATTTTCCGGGTTCAATTTTTTCCTTTTGCATTTGCTCAGGGCCTCCTACTCTCAATCCATCTTGGTATTGGCCTTCAACACTCTATTTTCTAAGGATTCATCATCTCTTGTTTGGATTTTTGACACTTTCTCTTACCTTGCAATAACTCTTTGTCCTTGGTGATTTAGAGTCAATTTGTCGTTTTCTTCTCATTTAACCGATTGAGTGAAAACTTTGTAAGGGGATTCAAAGGTATTTTGTACCTTTCCTTTTGATCTTTGAAGTCTTTTCTCCAAGCATTTTCCTCTTTTCTGGATTGAGTATTCTCTTTCTTGTTTTTATTAAAACAAGGGTGTATTTTTGTTTATGTGAATTTTGCTTCCAAATTGCTTAGATCTCACAACTCTTGAATTTTGATTAGCATAGGAATCTTTACATCTACTAGTTATCAATCACATATAAACATTTTAGAATTGCATTGGATTCCTTATTGAAGACTATTGCATGAGGTCATTGCATCTTAGTGTTTGAATGTGAAAGGAAAATCCTTCTCCTTCCCTTAATTAGACATTCATTGAAAGAAAAGATTGCTTATCATTTCTTATGCATGTTTTGGGAACTGAGTCATAATATCATCAGTCCTCACTCTTATACACCTCTGAGTAAACAACATTAGTTTAAGGTGTAGGGATTTGGAATAGGTTTAAAGGATAACTTTCCAAAGCTACCAACCAAACTTAGCATCTTGCGATAGGGAGAGAAAATCAAATTGTCGTATAGGATTTATGGGATCCCCCTCTCACATAGAGGTTATGCACGAGGTCGCATTCGAGTGAATTACGGAGATTATCTCTCCATGGTTCAACTGTTTGTAGTGGTTGGATTGTATATTGGGGGTCACTTGAGGGTATACCCACGATTATGTGTGGCAGCCTCTCGAGTTGATTTTGGACTTGTTATCCTGCCCATACGTTCGGATCGGACTGTTGATTGTACCCGCCCAAAGGCTGACTGGGAGTTGGTGACCTTAGTAGCCATAATCTTTAGGGTCTTGCACAAGGTGATGGTGAAGGTAAGTCTCACTGTAATTGGAATAGACGTTGGTCAAACTCACTCGGTCTCCTTGGAGGGTAAATCCACAATTACTGTGTGGAAGCTTGCACCAAGGCATAAGTCTGCTAAGCATGTCACCAACGTAACTGATCCACCCGCTCTATCCCCGCCTCTTCCTATTTTGGTCTCGCGATGTTGGATTTCATCACCACCTAGTGGTTTCATTGTGGGAAGGTTTTGTTTGATTGTTTGCTTCTTAGATTCATAGCATGTATTGGTTGTGTTACTTAGTGGACCTTAGGTCGAGTCAGTGTTAATGGCATCAAATCCTGAGAGTACCAATGGAGGAACCCCTTCTCTTGGGGAACCTTATAATTTTCCTTCTTTTGCAAACTTTGGTCCTCCGTACATTTCCACACTGAGTCTTTTGGGACTCACCATCGGATTACCGGTTTGGTTGTTCCCCACTCCGGTGATCTCGAATCCTCCCAATGTTTCAACTTCACCTAATACTTTATATGTTAGTACACCACCCACACATCAACCTCACGTCGACTTTTTGCCTTCTTCACTCATTAAGTCTCCTTCCCTTTCTCCTTTTTCGTCTAGTGAAAGCTCTAAAGCAAGCAGCTAGGTTGATCAGAAGAAGAAGAAACAAAAAGAGAAGAGGAAGAAAGGCCCGAAAAGGACCAAGGCTCCAACAACATCAGATGTTGGATCCAAGCAACTTGTTACTGTTAATAGTAGTGGGAGTGTTGATGAGGTCAACAAGATTAAAATGAAGAATCCAAAACCCAAATTCCCTTGCAGTCTTTGTAAGGGTGACCACTTTCAAAGGGATTTCCCCGGTATTCCCAAGGTCTTATAAATGTGGTCTTCCACGTCATTGGCCTCTGCGGGACATTCTGGTGATGCCCCGTCAACTAATGACATTCAGGTTGGTAAGAAGAAGACAACTGCCAAATTCCCTTGTATTCTATGCAAAGGTGATCATTATTCTCACCTTTGTCCTCGCATGGATGAGGCTTATTCTCTTTTGGAAAAACTTCAACTTCCAAAAGGTTATCGTAATATTTCCCCCAACCCATCATTAGTTGATGGAATGGTCAATCCGGTTCCATCTCTGGCCAATCTGGTTGATCAGGTGGTCAATCTAGTTTCATCCTTGGTTGAACTAATCACCAAAGTAGCTGATCCAGTTCCTTCATCGGGGGTTAGCCCCACTCTTCATCTACAGAGTGAACCCAAAGTGATTGATCCATTCCTTTCCTCGATTAGCCCCACTTTTCATCTAAACAGTGAAACCCAAGTGATTGATCCAATTCCTTTCTCGGTTAGTCCCAATCTTCCTATGAAGAGTGTCAAAGTGGTCGATCTGATTCCATCATCAATCAATCCCACTCCTCCTCTGACGAGTGTCAAATTGGTTACTCTGGTCCCTTCATCAGTCAATACCACTCTTCTTCTAAAGAGTGACAACGTGGCCAATCTGATCCCATCATGGATTGATCCTACTCTCCCTCTAGAAAGTAAACCCGATACTACCCACGTTTTTCTCATTGATACATAATCTATCATGTTGGGGAGAATTCTTCCTTCTCCCACGAAACCCCCTCCAACAAATGAGGCCATCCTTTTTGATTGGGGTGCACTAACTGGACCTCGTCTTGCCTCTCACATTCCTTTCCATATTACAGTACAAGTTTGTGTTCGAGACGTTCCTCAAACACTGATAGATGAAGGTGCATCCATTAGTATTTTGTCCTCTATTTCTTGGTACGATTTGGGTTGTCCTCAGCTTGCGCCGGTTACACAAAATCTGTTAGCTTTTAACAAAAGAACTAGTCAACCTTTAGGGACCCTTCCTTAGTTTCCTGTAAATTTGGGAGGGAAAACTGTTTTTATTGATGTCATGGTAGTCCGAGACCCCTTGGATTTCGCTTTACTCCTTGGGCGGGATTATGTCTATGTCATGAAAGCTATTGTGTCCACTCTTTTTTGTGTGATATCTTTCCCTCACAATGGAAGAATTGTGACTATTAATCAACTTTCCTTCATCGATCCTGACTGGATTACCTCCCTGAATGGTTCTTATATGAAAACAGTATCGCCCCCTCCGCATGTCAATTATGTAGCGTTATCTCCCATGAATTCAACTTTCGATGATTTGGATCCGGTAGTTGACATGGTGATCTCTTCGATAGGGCTATTGGAGCCTGATCTCCTTATCCTTGTCGCAACCCTCGACATGTATTCCTTCCAGAGTGACTTTCTTCCATCCAATGATGATCTCTTGGAATCCATGACCGAGTCTTGTCCCTTGACATGGTGTCCTTTCAGAGCGTTATTCTCTTGGAAGCCATGATCAAGAAGAGTCTACGAGCACAGTTTCTCTTCTCTATAGAAAGCTCATTAAAAAAATTAAACAGAGGTCACGACCATAGTTTCTCTTCTCTGTGACAATCTCATTAAAAAATGAAACAGAGGTCACGGGCACAGTTTCTCTTCTTTGTAGCAAGCTTGTTAAAAAATGAAACGGAGGTCATGAGCATAGTTTCTCTTCTCTGTGGCAAGATCATTAAAAAATGAAACAGAGGTCACAAGCATAGTTTCTCTTCTCTATATAAATCTTGTTAAAAAATGAAACAGAATCTTTGAGCATGGTTTTCCTCTCTGTAGCAAGCTCGTTAAAAAATGAAAAAACAATTTGAGGATTGAACCCAGAAACCTGAGCATAGTTCTTTTCCTGTGACAAGCTCGTTAAAAAATGAAACAGTTACCTCTTTTGAACCTTATTTTCATCCACCCTTATCCTTTTTCTCCATCTAGTAGAGAAATTGGTGACAAACTCAAAGTCGGTGAATGAATTGAAGCTTGGAGGGCATGTCTCCAGCCTTTGATGATCCTTCTGGAGTTAATCCCCCAGCTTTCAAGCTGGGGGCATACCGATCTTAGTCTTTGTTCTTTCTCATTCTTGTAAATACATGAGAAAGCAACTGGGTAAAATTTTCTCTCTTTTTCAGACCCACATGGTTAAACGAAAAAGGAACCCTTGGATTCATCTTTGAGCTCTTTTCAGACTCTCTAAACATGAAAATATTGTCGAGTGATATTGCTTCCTTTCCCACTTGTTAAAATGTTTGAAAGGGCTTGTTTCGAGTGATAATTTATCTCTTTTTCAGCCTCACAAGACTAACATTATGAAAAAGGACAACATTGGAGTCATCTTTAAGTTGTTTTCAGACTCTCTAAATATTAAAAACCACTGAGTTTACCTTCTTTGGACTCGTTAAACCATTATACATTGAAGGGCCCATACGGGACCGAATCCTTACTTCTTCCAGTTCTCTAAACAAAGGAAGAGGGACTTACCGAAGGTGAGTCATATCGAGCATATGTTACCCTCCTCGAGCTCGTTAAATTAAAAGTAGGTACTCATCTATCTAGATGGGGGAAAAATTGAAAGAAGCAAGCCAAGTAGTTTTTGAGAACACTACCAGTATCTCTTACGATCGCCCTTAAACATGATACTTTGTCTTTGCACACATTTTAATCTGCCGAACCTCTACACTGAGCTAATCAACTAAGTTTCTTTTACTCCTTTGGGTCACCAGACAAAATTCACAACATCCACTGCATCATCGTGTTTTGGTCCTTGTCATGTTTCTGTTGTTGTGCCTCAGTGTTCAAGGGAAGTATCTGTCTCGAGAGTCAACCATCACAAATATCCTTTTTCAATACCCGTGTCAGTCCATGTTCATTTGATCTACCAATTTACATATCTGTGTCCGTTTTGTGTCATTGATGGGGGATATATCAAGGCCCTCCCTCGACGAGTCTATTCCCGTCGACTTCAGCACATTATCCAGGAGCTAGACTTAGAAACTAGTTAGTACCTTGGGACCTGCATGCCTCAATGGTAGGCCTCCTCGTGTCCGACAGTGGGTTTACATCATTGACCCCTGATCGGATGATTCCATGGATTTTATACTTCAACTCATTCATTCACATTCGTTGGAATGTACTAGAGTACCTTGGGAATCATTGACATCAATGGTGATCTCCCTCGCACTTATTAACGATTTACCACATTGACCGGTAATCAAGTGGTTTCTTCCATGTTTGACATCAGGACATCTATTCACATGGTTAGATTCGTACTACATCGAGATCGGTAAGAATACCCTGGGTTGAAGTCATCTCTTATATGTACTTTTCCAAAGTTGCAAAGGAGTTCTTTTGAACTATGACACATATACTGTTACATAGATCCACTTTGTATTGGTCGTGGCTATGTCTTGTCATCTCGTAGATCCACTGTGTATTCTTTGTGGCTACGACCAGTTCAGGTCATAGGAGTATAGATCCACATTGTATCTACAGTGGCTATACCATTTTGTTAATATAATTATGGATCCGCAGTGTATTTTATGGCGGCCATACCTAAAAAGTCTTTATCACTCAAGCATAGGTATGCCTGCCTTGGGTTTTGAAACATGTCATGATATTTGTTTGATGGTTGTGTGCAAATTTTTACGGTTTCTCTGCATCCATATCCTTGCTCGAAAAAGTCTACAAAGTACTTCAGTCATCATCGTCTTCTAACTTCGTACTTTGGGGGGCAATCTGTTACACCTCAAAATTACTCACTTCGATATTGTCGCAAGTGTCTTCATTACAAGTGTTGTAAGTGTCGTATCTTGTCTACAAGTGTCGCATATTAACTACAAGTGTTGCAAGTATCACAAATAGTATATTGCCATCTTGCCTTTGTCGTGGCTATAATGATGTCACAAAGACACTTAAGACACCCCAAAGACTAGTTTTGAAGAAGAAAAGTCACTTGACAGAGAGTACAAACATTTTTCCATTGAAAAAACCACAAAAAAATAGATTTTGGAGAGGAGAGCTCCCCTACCCACTGTTAGGGAGTGCTGGTGCTCCCTGAGCCTCCTTGGGGGAGTGTTTGAGCACCCTGTGCACCCTTTTGGGGGAGCGCTACCCCCTTTTTAGCAAATTATGGGTTTGTTGAGGCAAATAAGGGAAGAATCCCTCAATTCCTGAAGGTAGTTGGATTCGAATAGATGGTCAAGGCATGATCCTAGGTGAGATCCTCAATTGAAGGAGAGGAATCCTCAACTCATCCCAAAGATCTCTAAAGTGGTTGGACCTCTCCAAAGTTACAATGGAGATTGAGAATTACATCAAACTTATGATCTCATGAGTGAGATGTCATCAAAGCAATCAGTGGAGATTATTTGAGCAAAGGGGCTGGACAAGGAGAACTGGAAGAAGCTATTGCACCTTCATTCAAAGGATTGTATGTACTTTTACTTGTTCTCATTAATAATCAATGCTTGGCTTGTTTCTTTCAAACCTATGCTTGTTCCATATGAGTTTGTCTACAGTATATGGATCTGTGTTTGAGCTAATCTCAGTAGAGTAGGAAGTCTTTTGTATCTTTGTTTGTCCTACAGGATCTATCAGGGAGATCAGGATCAAAGCTCAACCATGACTTTGCAAGGACAAATGTCGCTAAAATGGTACATATATTTCTCCTTCTCTTTCATTCATTAGCTTGATTAGATCTAAAAGGAAGTCATTGTCCATGTTAAGCACTTTTCTATCTTGGCCTTAGGAGTCTAGAGGCTAAGAGAGAATCCACTTGTCCACAGGGGGATTCACCTTCAATAAAGAGACTCCTTTTCCTGTCACAATTCATCTTTGAGTTTGGCAAAGAATGACTAAGGACCATGGAGAGGGTCTCCATATGGTCTTCTGTCAATGATTCCTTCACTCGGACATGCTTGTAGTGGCCTCCTCCATATTCTAATAGAATATTGGGACCACCATAACTGTAAACCTCTTAAAGGCCTGTTCTGACTGCCATAACTAAAAAACTTCTGGAAGTTCCATTCTGAGATGCTCCAGTCCATTCTCCCTGCAACCATGGTACCCTCCTTTTCCTCCTCCTCTTCTCCAATTACAGCTATGGAGTTCATTTCAATATCGTCTGCAAGGGAGAATGGACAATGATAATTAGAAATTTAGCTTTCGATCATCGTCCTCTTCTCTATTCAGCTAAAGGTGGAGATAAAGCATGCCGAGGCTTTCAATTATGACTCCTTCTCCCCAGCTATTCTCTATTTAGCAAAACATCGAGATGACCACTTTCGTTCTTCGACTGGTGTCTGAATTTGTGAGGGTACACTTGACAAAAAATACAGGTTGGGATGGAAGGAGAAAGCTCCAAAAATAGAAAAAATGCAACTATGATACTTGACAATTCTTCTAGCTCAGAGTAAGAATTTACTGTAAGGTCCCGGATATTTTTCCATTGCACTTGTGTTGTTCCTTTCCTTCTCCACATGTTTTTATCTTTGTTGTTTATCGTTGTATGAGCACTAATCTACCACCATGTAATTTTGAATGTCAGAGCCCATTGCCAATACCATTACCACTTTTGTGCTTCGACTGGTGTCTAAATTCGTGAGGATACACTAAATAAATCTGAGAAGCATACAACTCTTCTCTTGGCCTTTGCTGGGAACCGACTAACATGACAAACCCCTAACAAGATAAATGCAATTCTAACCATAATTTATGTGGAAATCAATCTTCAGATTCACAATACTTCCAAAGCATTTATTCTCCCGAAAAACAGGATCAGAACTGGGAATTGGCCTTCTATTTCTGACAATGAATCGATCTTCGAACACTCAAATTTTCTGAAATCATGGTAATTTGAACCAAATCGTCTAGATGCAGTGTTCGTTCAACCCAACAATAATAGGAAGCGAACTCAAATTTTAAGCTGACGGGATCGAATGTTAAGCTGCTTTCTCAAAGTTCCATTTCGGTCATATGTTTTCATGCAATTAAAGAGACAAGTCGCATCTACTAGGACCATGATTTCCACGTACTTCCCATGCAAAATTGTGGTATGAAAGATGGAGGAAACACTGGGAACTGTCAGATGGACACGCGTCACTTGAGAAGGCTCTCGTCACAACTTTTTTATGGTATTAGTTTTGAAGAGATTTATATTAACTCTGTAGAAATGAAATGTAATACCAACTACCACATTTAATATGTTAAGTGAACTATAACTAGACTCTTCAGTAAACCCCTATTTCGAAAAAACTTTAGAAATCTAGAAATTTCTGCATCGGAATCCTCTTAGAAATTTTTAGATTGATACAGACTCTTCTGCATTTGTAAATAAATATGGTTCTTTGGGTCAATGTAAAATCAATCGTCCATTCAAGATGTATCTTCTAATTTAGTGAATTCTGTAGCTGAGCAAAAAGATTGGCGCCTCTTAGTATAACAGAGTCATATCAGAGCTAGGCGGATTGAGTGATATTTTCGTTGAGTAGTTAAGTCAGAGTGTTAAGTAGAGCATGTAAGGAGGAGTCACTTTCTGTGGAGGAGTAAAGGTAGTCCAAGTGAAGGAAATCACTGCATCTTGATCTTTTAATCTGGTATTTTTAGATGAGGAGCCCGCAGAGCTAGAGAGGAGGCCACAAAACTAAGGGTTTAATCCAGATTGGTCAGGCGACAATACGAAGAAAAATATGTTCAAGGGTTTATAAATTGCTGACCTACATTAAAAATCCAACCAACGCTAGAGAAAAAACAAATTATCAAGTCGAGCTACGGAGCAACAAGTTCCCGACTTTAAGGAAGAGATATTTTTTCCTTCTTGGCAGGGACTTGTTGCTCTACAACGACACTTATTCTAGTTGAAATCAACCCACGCTTTTCCATGTACTAGTGGATATATGAACTTCAAAACTCATCCATGTAGCTTGAGTCTATCAACCAAACTATTCATGATCTACATATCAGCTACCATGTCCAACATGTTAGGGTCCTAACCCGCACATAGGTAGATTAATATATTCAGATGTAATAAAGGTCAATATTAATAAGGCCTTCCAATAAAATAGAATAAGGCGGATGTAAGAAGACCTAATAGAAGCTTCCGCTTCTAGAAGGATCTTCCTCTAGATGCTTCTCTT
>JZKD02S2236113.1:308180-323203 GCA_000966675.3 Picea glauca
GGTGTATAGTTGATGATGTTGGTACATATTGATGAGTCATAGTTGATGAGTAGTTGACACATGATTGGTACATACTTGGTACATGGTTGGATTCACTTTTTTATGGTACAGTTTGATTACAGGTTATTTGGTACAGGTTGGTGCATGGTTGATGCACTTGTTTATGGTACAGGTTGATTATGGGTTGAGGTACAGGTTGATGCCTGGTTCAGATTTATTGGTATAGGTTTACAATAGTATATCTCACAGTGACAGGTTGACAGTGGCTCCATCATTCTACTTTGACTTCAAGGTGGAAGGACGGGGCAAGGACAGGTGGTTGTAGATGGAGAACATAGGGGGTTCTAGCCTCCTTCTGGTTGTAGCCAGAGAATTGGGGAGTTGGAGCTTCCCTCAGTTTGTAGCCTGAGAAACTAGGGGGTTAGAGCCTCCTTCCAGTTGCAGTTGGAAAACAAAGGAAGTTGGTGCTTCCAATGAATGTAATTCTTCAAGACATATAAGAAAAAACATTATGTGGTTTTCTCTCGATTTGGGTTTCCACGTAAAACACTAGTGTACTGCGTATGTGTGTGTTTGTTCATTTGTTCATTGCTTATTTACTCTACAGTTATTGGATGATAATTCTTCGTTCATATAACACTTGGATTATATGGTTAAAAAGGATTAAATTTCTCTATTACCGATTCACCCCCCTTCTCAGTAATCCAACACGCGTTGCTCATAACTCTCAGCAGTGGGTCACCCCAAAGATGGGACTAAACTCCACCCTGGTAAAGGGATTCCTATCTATAATGATGTATCTCAGACAATAAGAACAACTCCATCAGGTGCCAACTACAACTAACAACCTACAATCTCTCATTCCCTAGATGCATGCACCACCCCAGGAAGTGTGCCTTTCTCTACTCAACATTCCTTCGATTGCCCCACTTTCCTTCCAGGGATTCAACAACAGGTTAGACAGGAAGTCTGAGAGCACTGTATTTGTGGCTTGGCTCCCTCAGGAAATCAATTCCCAACAATTCTCTCACCTGTAGAGAGTTTCTCACGGGCCAGAAAACCCACCTCTTCAGTCTTCCGTGGACCTGACAACCTGCTTCTTCAATCCCATGGGCCTAACAACACGCTTCTTCACTCCAACTCTTAAGTCAACCAGGTGCAAGTGGTGGTAGAAGTAATGTTCAAGGTAAAGTATAGGTGATGGAATCAATGACCTTCAGGTAAGGTGCAGGTGATGGAAACAAGATCATTTGGGTAAGGTACAAGTGCATTTCTCATAACAAGAAAGTACAGGTTATTGTTGAAGGAGTGTGTGCAAGATGGAGAGGTTCGAATTATGGAGTGAATGCAACCCCTCAAGCAGGAATTAATGGCTCATGAAATAATCCCAATATCTTTGTATGCATGTCCCAAATCAGACACTTGTCTTCATGAAGCTTCATGGGCTCCACTTGTAATTCATTCCCTTCCCATAGGAACTTAGGATAACATAGGTTATGTACATACCTTAGTCTTTAGGAATAATATTATAATATTCCTTTGGAATTAATCCCTCTAGCTTAGCCCCTTCCTAGGCTCTTATCCCCCCCCCTTTCCCTTACTAGTGGAGTTTAGTCCCCCATACGCTTTTATCGTGGTTGGTCTACACACAACGATGTGTTTAATTAATTATATAAGTGTTTACATGTACACAAATAGGCTCACTGGCCTTTAGCATCTAGGATCTCCAGCCTAGTAATCACATAATCCTTTTGGCCTATAACAACCCGGCTCACCAACCTATAAAACATATTTACATTTACATTTACAATTAGGGTTCAACCTAGGGGTATTACATTCCCCTCCTCTTATTTATGCATTGTCCATAGTGCATTATATACCATGTAAAAATTTAAAATTCTTCAAAAATCTCCAAGCCTTTGCTATTGGAAGCTTGTTATCCACCTAGTGCTTTGCTTTCAAGCACCAATTCATGTATTCATACTGCAGCTGGAAGCCATTTTCTTTATTCCATAGAGCTACTTCAGGAAAGAATTCAACTCATTGTTCCATTGACACGCCCTCATGATTATAGATTATCATGCCAAAAGCACTCCCGAGTTTCCTCTTCCTTGTTGCACTCACCCTTCTAGGCTCAGGTATCCCTTCATTGCTACACATTCCCTCAATGATCCATCTTTCCAAGGCTTTCACACACAAGGAGAGCACCAAATCATCATTATAACCCCACCAAGTTTCTACATTTATAGGGCTCTAGTGTCTCCAATAATATTTGTTCTTTCCAAGCATTCCAAATTTGATCAATATTATCTCATATGTATCACACACATACAGTTATTATGAGAGAACATTATAAAAATTCATTTAGAAACTCAAACTTATTTCATAAGGAATTCATTTTTTCCCCAAAATATGAAATTCTACCTCATAATTTTTCATGGTTTTTGCATTAGTAGGATGCATTCTTCCTTATAGATTTTAGCAAGCACCATGCTAGATACTACTTTTCCTGCAATGCTTCCATATTGCATTCAATCAACAGGTTATCAATATTTTCTGCACATTATACTATCATTGCAATATGTACCCAAACCTTACAAAATGATCTTAAGATTGTCTACACCTAACAATTCAATCACAACTATCAAACAATTTATTAAACAAAATGACTTATCATTCTATGCATGTGCATGTTCACAATTAATATCAGTAACTTCATTACTCTATTTTTTGAACAAAAAATTTCCTGTAGTCAATGCTCATGTGGCTACTTGACTTGCAACTTTTATGTTGCTATGTCTAACAACTCTTGAAATGTTCTCAAATCCATGAGTTAGTAATACTTGTAACATTTCTGATGTTAGTATAATTATTTCAATTCAATAACATATATCCATGCACTCACAAAACACATTCAACAAATTATTTTAAGTATACAATTCTATCATGCATAAGTGTAACTATACCACTTACTATGCATGAGTGAAACTCTCAATGCATATCTATTCAATGCACCTTTGCATTGATTTCCAAAATTCTCTATATATAAGTCATGTATCTCACCATTGTTAAATTAGAAATCTAGCCAATGCGTTGACACATTCTCCATACACTTCTGATGTAGGAGCATCTCTCCACTTCAATCAGCCAGCCAACCATCCCACGTCAGCGCACGCATTCAATGAAGAGAGGCACAACCCTCATTTCAAATTTGAATTTGAATGTAATTAAATGAATGTAAGGCTATTGAGCCGTAAAGATGTGCTTTGCACATGCATAGCTGTAGGGAGCCTTGAATGTTTGTAACGCTGAAATCTAGATCCGATTATGGACTAGACAACCCATTCAATGTAATTGAATAGGGTAGGTGAGTTTGGAGGGAAGAGCTCAAAGAGCCCCCTCATGTAAAAGATCAAGAGACCTTCTTTGTATTATCAGGGTAGAAAGAAGAGAGTAGCAAGGTAGAAGAGAGAGATCAGAGAAACAGAGAGAGTTGAGAAGGAGCTGAGACTCTGTTGAAGTTTGTGCTCAGAACACCCTTGTAAAAAGAGGCATTTTTATTAATACAAACCAGAGCAGTTTTTCCTGTATATTGTCTATGTTGTGTGAATGTCTTTGTGTGTTCAATATATGTTGTAGATGTATGTTAGGTATGCATTTGCAGGGGTTGTTTGATTTTAGAGTTAGAGGTCTTTGAGGCTTCACACCAGGAGGGTGTGACAGAATGTTGATAGCCGTGCACAGAGAGTGCATTTCTAAATTTTTTTGGTTCAAACAAAGGCGTGCCAGGAGGGAACAGTAGCTAAAATCATTGGGTCAGAGGAAGACCTCAAGGTTGTTGAATACCTTGGAAGTAAGGCTGTGTATGAGAGACATAGTTACATACAGAAACTCTGCTGTGAGTTATGTAGAGCTCTGCCAAGTGGGCATTGAGCATATGCATAATGATGCATTGAAGAAGAAATATGTTGTGAGTTCAGATAGAAGTTAGAATCACTGAGGATTCTAGACACTCTGCCAGGAGGGCATTGAGTAGGTGCTAGAGAGAACAGGAAGAACTCTTTGAGTTCCAAAATTGAAGAAGAGTCCATAGAGGGATCTTCGTAGGGTTGTTGAACACCCTGAAAGACTCAGCAATAGGTTTCTTGAACGAAGGATTGCCAAGAGGGCATCATAAATTCTCCATCTGAAGGAGAAAGAAAAAAAGACTGAGTTCCTTAAAGGTCGAAGCTACAAGAAAGCTCAGAAGAGATAGCACCTTTGTGCATGCAAAGACTCTGCAAGGGGTGTAGAAGTCGAAGAGTCCTTTGAGGATTCGAGAAGAGAAGCTCAGGAGGGAGAGAGTTTTCATATACGCGAGTGAGACTCAAGGTAAAGAGTTCACAGAGGAAAGAGAGAAAATGTTGAGGCCTTTTGGCTTTTGTAAATTCTTCCAAGTCTCGTAAGAACGCGTAGGAGCTCAGGAGGAGCACAACTTATGTCGGATTAGCCGAAGAGATCTGGACCGTTGAAGTTTCCATGTCCAGGGAGCAGTGGAGGAGCACGCAGGATAGAAGAGATTCTAAGCCATTGGATCTCACTCAAAATACCCGACAGTCGTTGGATCGACAGGAAGTTGCACATGGTTTAATCCTTAAGCGTAGAGCAGAGGATGAAAGTCCCGAAATAGTTGATCTA
The DNA here is from genome assembly GCA_000966675.3 of Picea glauca. Taxonomy (NCBI): domain Eukaryota; kingdom Viridiplantae; phylum Streptophyta; class Pinopsida; order Pinales; family Pinaceae; genus Picea; species Picea glauca. The sequence continues at coordinate 312,858 of JZKD02S2236113.1, forward strand.
TTGGGATTTTAGACTTCAAGATTTCAGAGGTCTTGAGGACAAGAGGTCGGGACACTCCACAAAAAAAGTCCCGAAATAGTGAAAGGATTCGCAGCCGTCCATCTGGAGGAGGAGGCATGCCGCGAGATCACCCACATCGAGGATTCGAACACCGGGAATCACAGAGGTGAGCATTTCGATTTCGCACCTGGCAAAGTCCCAAAAAGATCACATCCATCCATTCGTTGGGACTTGTGGTGGAGATCGAGGAACCTATCGATATTTCGGCTATCGAGGTTTCAAGTTGACAGAGGATTTGTGTCACTGGGGGTCACAAGTCGCGAAATCGTGAAATGCAGGAGGACCGTCCATCTTGAGGAGATGCATGGCAACAATCTAGGATTTCAGGGAAAGTCCCGAAAGGAAGAGCCCATCAGGAAATCAGAAATCGGGAATTCGAGAGTCCCGTTGATAAGAGGTCAGGCTCTTGTATTGATAAATCCCAAAAGAAATAAGACTATGGTCTTATGAGGAGTGGTCACATGGACTAGGGGCATAGCCAAAGGGGCTAGTGCAAGAAAAACCTTTTCGACGAATCAGCATTTTGGAGATCAAGAGGTTAAGGAGTCAAGGACTGAAGACATCGGGACACTAAGAGTCTTGAAACCCAAAATTCATGGTCATGTACAGTGACTGGGAGGCAAGAAGAAGGACCTATGGATCGAAAAACTGGAGATTCCAGCAGGGAATCAAAAGAGCTAATTCAGCTCAGATGAGTGATTGAATGATCCTTAGACCGGGAGGTTAGGTGCGGGACCTGTCGAGGCTGGGTCTTTGGGTGTGCGATACCAAGTGGTATCAGAGCAGGATTTCATTTGTATATTTCAGGTGAAGCAAGGAGAAGAAAGTAGAGTGTTGAAGACTCCATAGATGACTATTGCAGAGTAACAACAGGTTTGCCAAGAGGGAATATAGGAACAACAAGATGGCTACTAAATGTTATACGAGCGCTAGAAGGAAAGACCTAGAGCTGATGAGAAAAGTTGAATGGGATAAAGAACTTGCCGAGATGAGGGCAAGGATGGATGAACTTGCATTGGAGATGCAACAAAATGCCAAGTCGTGATGGGTATATGAATGGCCCATGAGGAATGCGAAAGCAAAATGGCCAGTTAAGGAGTTTATGGTTAGAAGAAAGCGTAGACTGTTAACAGGATGGTTGAAGCATGTTGAAAACCTCGATGGACCTGAGGAGATGGTTCAGGTATGTGAACCAGATACTGGGAGAGATCTCAGTGATGCTGAGAATGAATTAGGATCAGCTGAAGATCTCAGGGAATGTCAAGAAGACATCTAGGAAATTCCCAATTTCCAGGAGGGAAAAGAGTTGAGATTACTGTGGGATCTCACAGACTGTCAAGAGGATAGCCAGGGAATTTCACATTGCCATGAGGGCAATGAGATGAGGTCACTGTGGGATCTCATATACTGCTAGGAGGGCAGCAGGAAAATCCCAATTTGCCAGGTGGGCATGGGGACATAAATGGGACTGTTTGAGAGTCTCATGAACTTAGAGGTGAGTTTGAATAAGCCTGAGGAGCTGACAGAGTAGGTGATCTCAAATATGAGTTTGAATCAGCTAGAGCAGGTGACAGAAAAGGAATATTAGAGGAATCTTCTAATGATTGGAGGAATTCAAATATTCCTACCACTTAACCTAGAGGAGGCAGAGATCTGTGTTGTCGATGAAGTAGCGACAGAAGAAGGAGAGCCAGCTGTGACTGTCAAGGAAGAAGAATTGGAGCAGACATTAGAGACTGCCCAAGCAAGGGAAGAAGATGAGAATTATGAGGAGTGGCTGAATACTTTCATCCAGGAATCTGAAGAGACTGCAGCATTGGATCTTGCAGAAGCTGTAGAAGAAGATGCAGACAACATTATATTGGTTGATCTGTATTACCAGATTGAAGCCCTAGAAAAGAGGGTAATAGTGTAGAGTATGCACATCCAACAGGTGAGGTTGGAAGCAGATGAAGATGGCATGGGAGATCATTGTGATCTACCCATCTGCAGAAAGAAAATGCAGCTGAGGAGACTGCATGAACAGGGCCAGCCATTTCAGAAGCTGGATGAGGTGATAGAAGACATCAGAAGGCTGATGTTGAGATCATCAGAGATTTCCAACAAGGAGAAGCTGGGCAGAGAAGCAACAGCGCAACAGAAGAAACAACAACAGAGATATGGAGCAGATGAACAACTCCAGAAATTTGTTTGGGATCGAGGAGGATTTCAACAGCTGAGGGTGGAAGCACATGAGCAGGAGCTCATGAATTTTGCAGCTGAGGAGTATGATGCAGGAGCATCTCTCCACGTCAATCAACCAGCCAACCAGCCCACGTCAGCGCACACATTCAATGAAGAGAGGCGCAACACTCATTTCAAATTTGAATTTGAATGTAATTAAATGAATGTAAGGCTGTTGAGTCGTAAAGTCATTCTTTGCACAGGCATAACTGTAGGGAGCCTTGAATGTTTGTAAGGCTGAAATCTAGATCTGATTCTGGACTAGACAGCCCATTCAATGTAATTGAACAGGGTAGGTGAGTTTGGAGGGAAGAGCTCAAAGAGCCCCCTCATGTAAAAGATCGAGAGACCTTCTTTCTATTATCAGGGTAGAAAGAAGAGAGTAGCAAGGTAGAAGAGAGAGATCAGAGAAACATAGAGAGTTGAGAAGGATCCGAGACTCTGTTGAAGTTCGTTCTTAGAACACCCTTGTAAAAAGAGGCATTTTTATTAATACAAACCAGAGCAGTTTTTCCTGCATATTGTCTGTGTTGTGTGAATGTCTTTGTGTGTTCAATATATGTTGTAGATGTATGTTAGGTATGCATTTAAAGTGGTTGTTTGATTTCAAGGTTAGAGGTCTTTGAGGCTTCACACTAGGAGGGTGTGACAGAACGCTGGGGGTTCGGATAGCCATGCACAGAGAGTGCATTTCTGAATTTTGCGGGTTCAAACAAAGGTGTGCCAGGAGGGCACAATAGCTGAAATCATTGGCTCAGAGGAAGACCTCAAGGTTGTTGAATACCTTGGAGGTAAGGTTGTGTATGAGAGACACAGTTGCAGACAGAAACTCTGCTGTGAGTTCTGTAGAGCTCTGCCAAGTGGGCATTGAGCATATGCATAATGATGCATTGAATAAGAACTATGTTGTGAGTTCAGACAGAAGTCAGAATCAATGAGTATTCTAGACACTTTGCCAGGAGGGAATTGAGTAGGTTCTAGAGAGCACGGGAAGAACTCTTTGAGTTATGAAATTGAAGAAGAGTCCATAGAGGGATCGTCGCAGGGTTGCTGAACACCCTGAAAGACTCAGCAATAGGTTGCTTGAATGAAGGATTGCCAAGAGGGCATCATAAATTCTCCATTTGAAGGAGAAAGAAAAAAAGACTGAGTTCCTTAAAGGTTGAAGCTACAGGAAATCTCAGAAGAGATAGCACCTTTGTGCATGCAAAGACTCTACAAGGGGTGTAGAAGTCAAAGAGTCCTTTGAGGATTCAAGAAGAGAAGCTTAGGAGGGAGAGCGTTTTCATATACGTGGGCGAGACTCAAGGTAAAGAGTTCACAGAGGAAAGAGAGCAAAGGTTGAGGCCTTTTGGCTTTTGGAAATTCTTCCAAGTCTGGGAAGAACATGTAGGAGCTCAAGAGGAGAACAACCACCGTCGGATCAGTCTAAGAGATCTGGACCATTGAAGTTTCCACATCCAGGGAGCAGTGGAGGTGCGTGCAGGACATAAGAGATTCTGAGCCGTTGGATCTCGCTCAGAATACCTGACATTCGTTGGATCGACAGGAAGTTACACGTGTTTTAATCCTTAAGCATAGAGCAGAGGATGAAAGTCCCGAAATAGTTGAGCTATCAGGATTTCAGAGGTCTCAAGGACAAGAGGTCGGGACACTCCACAACGAAAGTCCCGAAATAGCGAAAGGATTCGCAGCTGTCCATCTAGAGGAGGACACGTGTCGCAAGATCACCCACATTGGGGATTCAGACATCGGGACTCAGAGAGGTAAGAATTTTGACTTCGCACCTGGAAAAGTCCCAAAAAGATCACAGTCGTCCATTCGTTGGGACACGTGGCAAAGATCGAGGAACCTATCGGTATTTCGGCTACTGGGGTTTCAAGTTGTCAGAGTATTTGTGTCACTAGGGGTCGCAAGTTGCGAAATCACAAAATGCAAGAAGACCATCCCTCTTGAGGAGACGTGTGGAAGCAATCCAAGATTTTGGGGAAAGTCCCGAAAGGAAGAGTCCATCGGGAAATCAGAAATCGGGAATTCAGGAGTCCCGTTGACAAGAGGTCGGACTCTCGTATTGATAAATCCTGAAAGAAATAAGACTGTGGTCTTATGAGGAGTGGTCACATGGACTAGGGGCATAGCCAGAGGGGCTAATGCAAGAAAATCCTTTTCGGCAAATCGACATTTCGAAGCTTGGGAGGTTAAGGAGTCAAGGAATTAAGACATCGAGACACTGAGAGTCCCGAGACCCGAAATTCATGGTCATCTACAGTGACTGTGAGGCAAGAAGAAGGACCCGTGGATCAAAAAATTGGACATTCTAGGAGGGAATCAAAAGAGCTAATTCAAATCGGAGGAGTGATTGAACGATCCTTAGACTGGGAGGTCAGTCACAGGACCTGTCGAGGAGGCAAGGGGCGAAGGCGTCACCAACTTCCTATTGTCTTCTCAATTATTTGGTTGCCTTCCTTTTCGACCTGGACACTACACCGAGAATATAATTATGTGGGCTTCATTAGTGTTAGCAAAAAGGTTTTAGTCCAAATATTATTTATAAGTAGGAAGTTCATTGGATATTTGTGTGGTACATATCCTTTCCATAACCATACATGTCATGGTATCATACATGACTAACTTTTCTGGCATCCATTCTTTTAAGAGTGTCATACCCTTTATTGCTTTGGTTATTACCTCATAACCAAATTAACATGAGATTATACTATGTCATTATATGCATTCAAAAGATGAGAAGATTTGATAATTATTACAGGCCTCCATCCTTTACCACACCTAGTGGTATCTTATTCCCATTAATGCATTCAAATAATACAATAATGTGATTTTATAAAATAATTCTGGCTGGGGAAATTCTTACCTAAATTCCCTTCAACAATTATGCAACATAATTTTATAAAATACTTACCTGCATCGCTGCCATTAAATGAATTTAATGCTCCCTGATTAGTTGACAACAATAGAAGCTCCCATGCCTCTTTTATTATTCTTATAATCAACACTTCAACTTTCTATTGTTTCCTTCCATATGCAACAATATCAGTAGAAGCACTTGCAAACATGAAAGAATTCTCTCTTTCCTGGTACAACAACCACCATTAGCATCATTCATATTAATATATATTCAACAATAGACTAATCCTAGTCTTATTATTTTATACATGTATATTAGCAAATTGACATTCATCAATTCATATTTGTATACACTAATAATACATCATTAGCATGCTCCTAAATGCATTTTTATGTCAATTTCCAACAATACATAGCATAATTTCTTCTAAAGTAATTGCAACAACTTATTTCTTCCTATATCACTTTTTTTTTTTGTTCCTAGAAGTCTTCAATTCCTCTGATATTCCTGAATCTTCTTGTGCTCTCACTGTAATCACTATACATGACTATTTCTACCCTAAACACTTTCTAGCCAAATCACTCTTGGATACTTTTTCATTTCCATCCAAATACTATGTTGATATTAACTTCTTGCATTCCACTATTACTTGGATCCCTCTGATCCAACGCCTACATGACCAAATTAAATTTCCACTCATGCTCTCTAATTAACCTTGGATATTTAATGCCAATTTCTTTCTTGAAACAAAATGATTTAGCCTTTCCTTGGCTGAACATATCAAGACTTGGATTTGCTTAATGAACCATTGCTTTCTCCTGTCCTAACCCATTTGATTTCAATCTAACTTCCATAATTATTTTCAACATGTTGCTATGCTACACAATTCTTCTTTTCCAGCTGCATAGAGTTATCTAGAATGAGTTAGTATTTCTCTTACTTGCCATCATAGGTTCAAGTGATACTTTCCACCCCTGGAATGTCACTTGTGGTTCTTGCTCCACTTGATATAGATTCACTTCATTTCTTTTTCATTCTATACCAAGCATATAATCATTTTCTTCTTCACAGTTCCTTATTGTTTTCCCTTTATAAACCTTGTTTCCATTATCCTAAGATGTTCAAGGACATGAATCCATCCTAGAATATTTCTTCCTTGTATGGGAAAATACTTAGAATATGATTGCATTCCTCTGGATCCAATTTGTACATAATGCATTGTTTATGCATCTGTTGGTGCTTCTTTAGTATGTTCATACCTTTATTGCTTCACCCCTGAAGCTTTTTCATACAACCATGCTTCCACTATACTCTGATAACAATCATGGAAAGGTTATCTATAAAACTGTAGGACCAATCTTTGGAGATGTTTTCATTCTCTCCATGTATACATTGTGTCTTTCTTATCAGAATACCAGCATCTTGATATATCAATTTGGATATAATAGGTCTTTCCACCATGTACCTCTTTATCTTAACATATTCCTTTATTGGACTGAATAATATTTCACTACTTCCTCTATTTAAATGATATTCTTTACACCTTGATTCCACTGAGCAATCTGGTAAACATAAGGGAAGCATTACTCTATACTTCCATAACTAATCCCTGGAGATGATGCAATCTTTATCCATATGTGAACTAAGCCTCTCTCTTTATCTGATTACTATCATTCTGATAGTCAATTCCTTTTATAATATATTTTCTCCAATGTATTGATTAATCTATATATTGGTTTACTTTGGAGTGAATTGACTTTCACTATTTCATTCACTACATGATCTATTCCTTTGCCGACATTCCATGGAGTACTTGACTAACATGAGTGGACTTCCTTTAGTGGCTTCCCAAGACTTTATGGTTGTACCTAGATTCATACCTTAACATTTTGTAGTCTTTTCCTTTGATCATCTAATGGAATATTTCTGTCATAGCACTCTTGTAATGGATTCCCAAGCCTTCATGGTTTCACCTGCACAAATTCGTCCCACCTCATGGATTCCTTTCCCTTGAGATGATAGATGGCAATTCTTCCTTCTGTGTGTGAAGAGTAATTATGCAATTGAAAATAGTTTCTCATTCCTAGCAACCATGTCTTTGCATCTTCGTATTTCTTGTTCTCACCATCACATGTAGGAGGCTTGATTGTTTTCAATTTTCCTTGTAGCTCATCCACCCCATACCTCCTCTTATGCTTCCTAATAGGGGATGTACTTGAGCTACTGTGTGCTCTCCTAGTGGAATTCCCTGGGGAGTGATGGTGATTTCTACCAACACTTCTTTCTCTTCTTCTCTCATCAGGAGAAATGTGACTTCCTAATTTGCTTGAGCCATTCTCCTTATCCATATTTGTTTCTATTATGTCCAAGCTCTGCATTAAATTTATGTTGAAATCCTCCTGCTTCTCTTTGGATTTCATAAGCCCCTCATTATCATCTTTATATATTTGGACATCCTTCTGCAAACTTTTAATGGTATCCACCAAGTTCATGTTTTCTTCCTTTCCTTCTTCATGACCATTTGATTTTGTACCTTCATTACCCATATTGACATACATCCATCTGATTTCATCATCCTGGTTGTAAGCCCTTTGTGTATCTTCCATCCCTATGAAATCTTTGTTGATCCTTTTATGATCCAAGTTTTGTTAAATCTTCAAAATGTGCAGCCAACAAAACTTGTTAAACTAATTGATTTATAAACTACATGAAAGTATGAACAATTATAATTCATCATTGCATCATAATTCTTTCTTCTAATTTCCTGAGAAAAATGACTGTCCAGATCAATTTTCTAGGTGAACATTTTTATTCTATTGTCCAAGACCTTTCCAATGCCTACTTCCATGCTCAATTCTAAGTCTTGAACATAAAGTTATGGTTAATTGAAAATCTGTCCCTTCTGTGAGGGAAAACATTGTACCGATGATCTTCATCGTAAGTTGAATTATCTCTTGGACCCATGATAAATCCTCTCTTAACGTTCACAGGATCTTGTAATTTCCCTCAAATGCAGGTCCGTGCAAATCAGAAACCTGCGTGGCTCTGGTGCTTCAGAACTTTGGGCTTCAGAGGTTTCTCCCTCAACACACTTCATTTCCTCTGAATGTTGAATTGGTGAACTTCCGATTAGATGCTTCTTCGGAGCTTTGGGGCTCCAATGCTTCGAAACTTGTGGCTTCATAGGTTTCTCCCTCAACACACCTCATTTCCCTCAAATTGGTGAAATTTCAAACAAGCGCTTCTTCGGAGCTTCAGGGCTTTGATGCTTCGAAACTTGGGGATTCAGAGGTTTCTCCCTCAACACACTCCAATTCCTCCGAATGTTGAATTGGCGAACTACTCTGGCGCTCTTCGACTCCACAACTTTGGGCTTCAGAGGATTTCATAGAACAACATTTCAATTCCTATGAACGTTGAAGCGACAAACCCCTGAAGGGATCAAGAATCAACAACCCCTACTCGTTGCTAAGATCTATGTTCGATAGGAGCTCTGGGACTCTGAGCTTCGAGACTTCCTATGAATTCAACACACAATACCCCTGAACCACCAAATATCGAATTACAGATCGATGAATCTTGCTCCTCCTATAGACAACGATTGATATCTCCTCTGGAACTTCAGGATTTAGGAGTTTTGAAAGTCAAATGCACGTTGCCTCCCGAATTGTTGAATGTCAAAATGGCGATGGGATGAGATCTACGGTCCATGTTTCACTGTCAACAGATGTTTTGGATTGAATCTAGGCTTTGAGACTTTCCATTTTAGAACACCTTTTATCCACAATCCTCTGGATTGTCGAACTCCCGAAGGTTCGAGAATCTTCTGACACATGTCCCTGATGACCAACAATCTAGATTTACTCTGGAGTTCAAAAATTTGGGAGATTTTCCTCCTGGAAACACAAGGACTCGTTTCTCTTGAATGCCAAATCTCTGAATTGTCGTGAGATCTACAACTCACACTCACCTGTGCACATATATGATGACCGGGATCTGATATTCTCCATAGTTCTTCTCCTCCTGGTATGTGCTTACTTCGATGGCCCAGATCTATCCTTGGACAAATCCAATAGTCGAGCATTCCTCCCAGTGATGTACAATGTATATTCATTCTGGGACTTCGGAGCTTCGAGAAGTTTTCCTCTTTCACGACAAAAGAATTGAAACAATCGAAGTGGAAAAGTCCAAAGGACTTGGGGGTTTAACGTCCACCCTTCTTACCCTGATTTGATGAACCTCATTCTTCCGCGCTCAGATCCTACAGATAGGATATGATCTCCTCTGTAGTGTGCTCTCCTCTGATCTGGGTTTGATCCAAATGCCTGAATCTAATATGGTGGTTCAATCCAATGGCTATTGTGGTTTCTTAAACTGCTACACCTCCATAGTTTTCAAACATAGTTAAGGTGTGTTCTCAGCGCCCTCTTGGAAGTCGTGGATGCTCTGTAACTCGAAATTTGGCCATTTTGACATTGATTCTCTATGAAATTTTTCTTCAATTTCAACTTACTCCGCCCATCTAGGCTTGGTGTTGAAAACTGGAGATATGATATGATATTGTAACATACCCACCCACCTAGGCCAAGTCATGCCACTTAAAAATTTCATGCTCAGATACTATATTGTAGAAACCCTAGTCGTATGTTGGGTTATGCCAAGAAAAAATTTCAGACTGTATACGATTTTTTAAACATATACAATCACTCTGAGCAGATGCTCTAATTCATGCAGAATAACAATAAACAAAATAAAAAAATAACTCACACAGGGAAAACCCATGAAATTAAACACTTAAAGAATAATGTAGCAAGTAATTTAAACACAATTGATACTTATCTTTGATAAAATACCACCAACTACGTACAGACCTTCCACGATCCTCCCAACCTTAGACTGCGCTTCTCAGAACTCTCACCAGTGGGTCACCCCCGAGATGGGAATAAAATCCACCCTGGTAAAGGGATTCCTAGCCAGGATGATGTATCTCAGACAATAGGAACAACTCCATCAGGTTCCAACTACAACTAGTTTCCTATAGTCTCTCATTCCCCACATGCATGTCCCACCCCACGAAGTGTGCCCCTTTTGTTCTCAACGGTCCTTCGGCTGCCCCACTTCCCTTCATGGGCTCCACTTGTAATTTGTTTCCTTCCCATAGGAACTTAGGATAACATAGGTTATGTCCATACCTTAG
>JZKD02S2236113.1:349600-359692 GCA_000966675.3 Picea glauca
AATGGGGATTAATCTAATAATAAAAAAAATAATAATGACATGATTAATCCACAATGGGGATTTAATCCAATAACAAAATAATAAGAATGCTCTTCGCAGTTACATTATTTCAACAAGAGGTTGTTGGGGAAGTGTTTTCCTAGAGGGAGCCCAACTGCAACTATAGTGCTTGGAGAATTCCTATTCGACCTGTTGTTGAAGCCCTAGAAGGGAAGTGGGGTAGCCGAAGGACTACTAAGTATAGAAGGGGCACGCTTCCTGGGGTGGTATAGGCATGTGGGGAATGAGAGGTTGTAGGTTGTTAGTGTGAGCCGACCCTAGGAGGAAATCCTTCCTATTTATCTGTGTGACCTTCCTGTTGTTATTTCCTAGCCTAGGAGTCCCTTTCTCGGTGGATTTTAGTCCCAGATCAGGGGTGACCCATTGCTGAGCGTGATGAGTAGCACAGTATAAGGCTGGGAGGTTCGTGGAAGGTTTGCACGCAGTTTGGTGGTCATTTATTGAAAGATAAGTACCAAATATTTGTTAATTGTATGTTGTGTAAGTGTACATGTGTTATAAATTGATGAGTAAGGCCTATATATATAAGCTATGTTGTGTGTCTAGGCTTATTGTTATTTCCTCATTAATCTATGTATGGTTAGAAAATGTTGTGTGTATGCATATATTTTTGGGATGTTTTAATGATTATTTCCGCATGAATAAGTGGCATGAACAAAACATTGTAATTGTTAATTGTGTTAGATATGCATGCATACAAATTCACAAAATGGTATCAGAGCTAAGTGAATCATTCGAGAAGTGGTGTTGCCTGCCTGTTGGTGGCTGGGAATGTCACAAAATGGTATCAGAGCCATGGTTTCAACACTGAGGCTGGATGGGCCATGTTAGTGGAAGATGAAGCAAATGTTTCAGAAAATAATTGTTGTCGAAATGGAAAATATTCAAGTTTGGAGCCCATGGTTTCTATCTGGAACCTCAATGGGCCACAAACGATAAATTCAACGTAGAAATTCCGGAGAATTTTGAGGTATAGAGTGCCATAAAGGCATTGAAATAACACTTAGACTGTGTTCGAAAACACAAGAGGTGTAACAAGTTTAAGAAATGGCCATAGAGAAAGAAATTACAACATTCATGGTTTTGGACCATTAGATCTGGGCGAGAGCAAGATAAGCCCTCATATTAAGCGGAGAGTAAGTCATGACCGTCAGATCTCATGGAAGGGAGATCGACGGTGGGGAGCCATTACAGATATCAGGAAGGAAATTAAAGAGAGATTAAGTTGAGACTCTGCAATCCCGCAGGATCTTTGATATTTCTAAATCAAAGGATCAATGATGGATATCAATCCCACTATGGGCAAGCATCCTCCCATTGTGGAGATCGGGAAGGAAATTAAAGTGTGAGCAAGTTGAGTTTCTGCAATCACTCTTGGTCGTTGATCTTCATGGTTCCTTAAGGCACAACTAGCGATCTTGCAAAGTGAGATAAGCGCCCAAATTTTAAGTTGAGGTCACAGCTCTCAGTCATGTGTAGAGAAGATAGAGTGAACTTTATGTATTTCCTGTTCGTCGATCCAAGAAAGGAACATGTGTCGACAAGTTAGCTTGTTCGGGAATACGACATTTGAGAGAAACAAGCTGTGAATAGAGTGGAAACTCCTGAAGTTTCGAATTTCAAAGTTAATCCAGACCATTCATTGAAGGAGATGCATGTCAAAAGATTGACTTGTTTGGGAATTCGACGTTCGGGAGAAACGGGGTATGCTAAGGTGAAATATCTTGAATCCCGAAGTCCCAGAGTGACGTGGCCTACTGACATCACTAGGGATGACGTGGACACATGGGATATGTGCCACGTTTCAGTGAGTTACGAACCTTGGTAAGATGGAAATGCAATTGGAACGTGACATATGTCACCCTCCTGATTGGACCATGTGTCAACTTCATGTGTCCTACCGAGTGGCGCTTTCAGTGGTGGAACAAGGTATTTAATTGTGACGAAGAACTTAGTTGGATCGAGCCTACATTAACTTTGGTCATGATCTATAAAGATCGAGGGTCGGGAGGCATTGTGAATATCGAAATTGCGTGAAAAATTATTCTACAAGGCGGTCCCTCAATCCAAACCATAGTTTCCTAGGTGGGGTATGTGCCAACATGGGGATAGTTGTGGAACGATCAACGGGTTACTCCAAAATCGTCAACCCATGTCCCCACAATTTGAAAATTACTAAAGTTGATGTGACATTTTCAACATTTATTAGTTCAAGCATGAAAATCATGGGCCCAAGTGGATGCGTGGTGCTAGATCGTGAAGTCTGGAGACTTGACACTCTGGAAGAAATGGTGCATGAAGGAATGTGGACTGTAGATCCGTCGTTCTTCGCGCGCTCTACAGTTTATTGTTTTGTGATGTTGGGACACGCGGAAAAAGGGATACCTCTGAAGCCGGGAGCCCGAAGTTTCAAGGGTCCAGATAATCTTCCAAATCATAAGTGTTGGGTTACAAACATGGTCCCATGTGAACAAAGGGATGAAGAAAAGGGGATAGCACCCAAAATTTATTGCAGAATAAAGCAGGGCTTAGAGATAAAAGCGGAAGGGATTCTTGATCGACCAAGACCCGCTAAAAATGGAATCTGATATTGCTTTTATTGAATTAGATTGGTTTATTCTGGAAAATTATTAACATCTATTAGCCTGACAAAATTTCGGTTGATTGCACATTTTGCAGAACTAACAATTGTCGGAACTGAACCGAATTTTTGTACAGTGCAGATAAATGGGAAAGGCATAGGGTTCTCATAGTTCATAAAATGAAGTTAGAGGAATGGATGTGCATTTAGGAGTTGAAGGATCGAACTCCAATGGGCATCGAGAAGAGATAGATAAAGAAGGAAACATGAGGAAAATCATTGAAAAGTTGTAGAGAGATGTCCAGACTCACCAAGCAGATAACAAAAAAATCATGATATCTAGGGAGAAATAGGGAGAATTCAACATAAAGTTGATGCAAATCCTAGAAAGGATAGAAAAGAAACTGGATAGGGAGAGTGGCTCAAGCAAATAAGGAAGTCACATAAGAACAAAAAGTGTTAGCATACATCACCAACACTCCCCGAGGCATTCCAATAAGAGAGTACACAACAACTCAAGTCTATCCCTTGTTAGGAAGCATAAGAGGTCTGGGGAGGATGAGCTATGAGGAGAAATGAAAAAAATCAAACCTCCTACATTTGATGGGGAGCACGAGAAGGATGAAGATGCAGAGCCATGGCTGTTGGGAATGAGAAAGTATTTTCAATTGCATAATTATTCTTCACATGAAGAAGGAATAATTTCCATCTATCAACTCAAAGGTAAGGCATCCATGTGGTGGGATCCACTTGTGCAAGTGCAACACATTAAAGAGAAATATGTTACTTGGAGGGAATTCAAGAAGTATTTTGAAAATAAATACTTGACTAAGAGGTATTATGCTAAGAAAATGAAAGAGTTCTTTGAACTCAAGCTGGGAAGTATGTCCATTGATGAGTATGAAAGAAGGTTTTTAGAATTGTTGAAGTATGTCTCTTTCATCAAAGATGAGACAGTTAATATTCAGAGGTATTTGAGTGTTTTTCCACCATCCATCAATGAAAAAATAAGATATGATGATCCCAAAACATTGGAGGAGACCATAAGGCAATCTATGTGCCTATATGATCATCAAAAAACAAGACCAACTTTATAGAAATCTTGGGAAGACAACAAGAAATTCAATATGGATTAGAGGAAGAAAGGAATTAAGCCACCATTCTTCAGAAATAATCCTCAGAGACAACCAACTTCTAGAGAACACAGAACGATCGAGACAGGTGGTCAAAGGCCAAGGCAACCATCTATTCAATGTTGGGGTTGTAAAGGTGATCATATGTTTAGAGATTGTCCTCACATAAATGACAAAGAGAGAGTTGTTCACAATGTTTAGCGAGTTGAAACAATGGGGAATATGGGAAGAAATGTACCAAGGATTTATGTAGCCTTGGACAACAAGAAAAAAGAGTATCAATCACATATGATTGAAGTGAAAGGTATGATCAACAACCAAACCATTACTATTTTAATTGATTCAGTAGCTAGTCATAGTTATATAGATCCTAGGATGGTGGAAATTTTGCAATTGCCAAGAAACAAGCATGAAAGATCTTGGTTGGTGCAGCTAGCTACTGGAGCCAAAAGAAAAGTCAATGAGATGGTTAAGTCATATCTTATGGACATGAATGGACCGAGCATAAGGGAATATTTGAACATCTTGACTTTAGGATCTTATGATTGCCTAATTGGTATGTATTGGTTAGATCAACACCATGCCATCTTATACTTTTGTAGAAAGGAATTCACTTGTTTGGATGAGGAAGGGAATCAAAGGATAGTCCAAGGAATCCCCAGGGAAGTTACTGTCTGGGAAATATCAACAATGCAACTGAAAAAGTGTTACAGGAAGGGTTGCCAAATATTTGTAGCCCATATGGAGGAAGCATCTAAGGATAAGGTGCCAAATTTTGAGGATGATGCAATCCTGGAATATTTTGATGATGTGTTCACGGAGGTACCATGACTAACTCCAAACAGAGATATTGATTTCTCTATTAATTTGATGCCTAGAGCAGCTCCAATATCAAAGACTCCTTACAGGATGAGTACACTAGAGCTGAAAGAGTTGCAAATGAATCTTGAATAACTTTTGAAGAAGGGGTATATACACCCAAGTGTGTCACCTTACGATGCCCCAGTCTTGTTTGTGTAGAAGAAAGATGGGACATTAATATTGTGCATTGATTTCAGAAAGTTGAATAAAGTGATTGTAAATAACAAGTATCATATTCCAAGGATTGAGGATCTCTTTGATCAATTGAACGATGCAAAGAAATTTTCCAAGATAGATCTCAGGTCAGGATACCATCAGGTAAGGATTAAAGAGGAAGATATCAGAAAGACCTCTTTCAGGACAAGGTATGGTCATTATGAGTTCACAGTGGTGTCATTTGGGTTGTCAAATGCACTAGTTGTTTTCATGTGCTTAATGAATGGTGTTGTCCAGGAATATTTAGACAAGTTTGTCATTTTTTTTTTTTTTTCTGGATGACATTCTTGTATATTCCAAGTCGGAAGAAGAGCATGAGCGAGGATGGTGTTGCAAGTGCCAAGAGAACATCAACTGTATTCCAAATTGAGCAAGTGCTCATTTTATCAAAATATAATTCACTACATGGGGCATATCATTTCAAAGGATGGGATAACTGTGGACCCTGAAAAGATAGAATCCATTATGGAATGGTCAGCACCAAAGAATGTGACAGAAGTCATATCCTTCATGGGTCTAGTTGGCTATTACAGAAGGTTCATTTTAGGGTTTTCAAGAATAACTCACCGCATCACTTCCTTGCAAAGGAAGGGAATTACGTTTCAATGGACAAAAGAATGTGAAAAGAGTTTCCATCAATTGAAGAAGTTGTTAACTAGTGCTCAAATTCTGAGGATCACAGATCCAAATGAAGACTTCATTGTATGCACAGATGCATGTAAAGAAGGACTGGGTGGAGTCCTCAGTCAAAATGGGTTTGTTGTATGTTATGAATCAAGGAATTTGAAAGAGCATGAAAGGATCTATGCCACTCATTATTTGGAATTGGCAGCCATAGTGCACACTTTGAATAAGTGGAGGCACTACCTCATGGGAAAGAAGTTTGAGCTAAGAACAGACCATAACGATCTAAAATATTTGTTTGATCAATGTACTTTGAATGCTAGGCAGATTATATGGTTGGAATTCCTCTGTGAGTATGACTTTGATATCAAGCATATCAAAGGAAAGAAGAACAAAGTGGTTGACGCAATCATCATGAGAGTGCATGAAATGCATGCTACAACCATTAGCATGTATCAGAAGGATCTTAAAGGAAGAATTTCTGAATTTGCAAAAGTAGATTTGCAGTACATGGAATTGGTAACAAAATTGAAGCAAGGTAAAATGCAGCAGAAAAATGAAGATTATGAATTGGGAATTGATGGAATCCTTTTGTACAGAAACACATTCTATGTACCCAACTCTCTAAATTAAGGAGTGTGATTTTAAAACAAGTGCATAATGTTCCTTATGCAGGACACCTAGGATATCAGAAAACAATCTCAGTAGTCAAAAGCCAATATTATAGGCCAGGCATGAAGAGGGAGATTGCTTATTTTATAGCCAAATGCTTGGAATGTCAAAAGGTAAAGGCTGAGCATAGACACCCAACTAGTTTACTACAACCATTACCCATTCCTGAGTGGAAATGGGAAGTGGTAATAATGTATTTCATCACGATATTTCCTAGAATGAGCGAACAACATGATGCAATCATGGTAGTGGTATACAAGCTTACTAAAGATGCTCATTTCATTTCTACGAAGACTACTCATAAATCAACTAATGTTGTTGATATTTATATGAAGGAAGTAGCATGTTTTCATCGCATACCCAAGACAATTGTGTTTGACAGAGACCTGAAGTTTACATCAAAGTTCTTGAAGGGGTTATTCAAAGGGTTCAGAATGTTAGGGTCCTAACTCTCACATAGGTAGAACAATATATTCGGATGTAATAAAGTTCAATATTAATAAGTCCTTTCAATAAAATAGAATAAGGCAGATGTAAGAAGACCTAATAGAAGCTTTCGCTTCTAGAAGGATCTTCCTCTAGATGCTTCTCTTAATAGACATATTTAGTGTAAATAAGAGTCGAGGGTATGAGAACCCTATCTTGGACAATATTAATAAGTCCTTTCAATAAAATAGAATAAGGAAGATGTAAGAAGACCTAATAGAAGCTTTCGCTTCTAGAAGGATCTTCCTCTAGATGCTTCTCTTAATAGACATATTTAGTGTAAATAAGAGTCGAGGGTATGAGAACCCTATCTTGGATATTATTGTAATAGAGCTCTTGGTGGTTGCCCCCTCGAAGAGGCCCATGAACATTGCTTTCAGATTCAAAGTGTTATTTCTTTTGTTATTCTTATATCATTTCAGTGCTATTGTAGTGAATGTTCTGGTTATATTGATGTTATTTTTCCATTTCTAGCATTTCATTTCTATTTTGCATACATTTTATATCTGGTATATTACAAGTGGTATTATAGCACTTTCCTTGACAGAAAGTGTGGGTTAATTTTTTTTTTCTAGGGTAGAGACATATTCTGGCATCAAGAAGCCACAGAGATCTATCGTTATGTGCATAAACCCACAGTTGAAGGATTCATACATGAAGGAAATACAAGTGGTACTTAAGCACACATACGTTGGCCACCCTTGTAACCCATGTTGGTACCCCTTCAAGTGGTAGCGCATCAGACAACACCTGTGTACGGATCGACCTAGATTACCTAAATCCCTCTTTAGATAAACCAATCGGACACCTGACTACTATAGTGTCACTGAGAACAACACTCGGAAAGATACTCTCTAGTACCTGGGTAGTCGGGTAGTACGACTAAGGGTACGATCTATCCTCCTTAGTTAGTGCCCTGGGATATTGGGCCGAGTACTACTGTTGGACCCCACACGTATATCAGAGAGCTATAGCATAGGGAAAACCATTATCTGTAGAACCCTTGAATACCTAACCCTTGGGGATAGAAACATCAACAAATTAAAACAGACAAGATCTATTGTCGCGCAACTTTGTTCGGGTTGCCAAGTAAATACACATTTCTTTTTGGTTAAGCATTTGGGCATTTCCTCTCTGCAATATTCTTAAGATCGGAGTTTAACTCCGTAGGTGTAAAAAAAAAAAAAAGGTCTAGAATATTTTTGACCATTATTTGAGACCTATTCCATTGGATTCATCTCTTCGCCCTTCTCACATTCATCCATATCATTTTTCGGCCCCGCATGCCCCTTTTCAGTTCCCCCATCCTCATGGCCCATACCCGTAGCCAAGACTTGGAAGCTCGCTTCAACACCTTGCAATCTGGTCTCATCGAGACCCAACAAGAAGTGAAACAACTCAGTACCAATGTTGTCACCATCAATACAACCATGTAGTCCTCAATGGAGGAAATCAAACAAGACCTCACCACCCAGCTTGAATTTTTCTTTTTGGCACTCTGCACCAAACTACATATCCCTATAGATAACCATTCCTCTTCCTCACCTCCACATACTGAAGGTGACCACTCCTCTCATTCCCATAACTTTCAGAACCATCCCTTTCAACGTGACCTACGCCTTCCATGGGTGGATGTGACCAAGTTTGATGGCTTGGACCCCACTGGTTGGGTAACCCAAATGTAACATTATTTCTCTTTATACGACATTACAGATGACTTGGCCAAACTCCGATATGGTGTTCTCCATCTAGATCAAGAACATTGGCAATGGTGGCAATGGAGAAAAAGTTCTCATCAAGGGTATATTGCTTAGACACACTTTGTGGCTGAGCTTTATGAACGCTTTGACACTGAAACCAACCATTTGGGACATTTGACAAAGTTGAAACAATTAGGAACAGTGGAATACTTTATAGTTGCCTTTGAGTGCCTGGATTTTAGAATAGAGGGCATGTCTGATGCCTTTTTCCGAGAGTGTTTTATCAGTGGCCTCAAGGATGAGATTCGGGCCCATGTCCTCATGGTTTGGCCTTAGATTTGGGTGGAGGACACTAAAAGAGATAAAGAAGCACAACAGGTTGTATCTTCTCAAAACTGAAAACCCTCCTTTATCCCTTGCCCTAAACCAGTAAATCCCACTACTCCCTCTGCTCCACTAAATATCCAAAAATTGACCAGGGCTGAAATGGATGAACGCCAACTCAAAGGCCTTTGTTATAACTGTGATGACAAATATTTCCCGGGCCACAAGTGTAAAGAAAAAAATATTCTTATGGCCATCTCCAAGGATATTTTGGAAGAGGATGTAGAAACTCCCCTTGTGTTTGAGTCACCTGAATTGATTGACATAACCCCTCCCTCAAACCCTCCCGAAGTAGAACCGATCATTTCCCTCAATTCTCTCACTAGCTTCTCCACTTGCCAAACCCTCAAGCTAATCGGTTATATCAAGAATCGGAAGGTCATCATTATGGTTGATAGTGGAAACACCCATAATTTTATTCATCTCCGCATTTCCCAAGAAACTACTTGCTACATTCATGTCGTCAATAGTTTCCAAATCATGATTGCCAATGGTGGTTCCATGAAATGTGGAGGGCGTTGTGAAAATGTGTGTCTCCAAATTGGTGACTACCACCTGAAATCCCATATGTTTTCTATCGACATGGGAGGTTGTGACATTGTGTTGGGTGTAGACTGGCTAAGGACTTTGGGTCCCATTCTCATGGATTTTAAAGACTTAACCATGCAATTCGACCAGGAGGTCCACTAATATGAGTTCCAAGGCATAACCGTTGGTTCACCTAAGATCATTAGTTCCCATTGCATATAAAAGCTGCTCAAAAAAGGTCATTCTGGTGTTATCGCCCAACTCCATGCCATACAAGCAACAAAGAGACCCTCGGTCCTGCAAGACCTCCAAGCCATCCTTTCTAAACATCAATTGGCATTTTCCTCTCCCCAAGGAATCCCTCCTTCTTGTGGTGTTCATGATCATTCCATTCTCCTTGTACCCGGAAGCCTTCCTCCCAATATCCGTCCGTATTGTCACCCCTTTTCCCAAAAATATGAAATTGAGAAAACGGTACAGGAACTTCTTAATGCAGGCGTTATCTACCCTAGTAGGAGCCCCTACTCTTCTCTTGTGCTCATGGTCCTGAAGAAAGAAGGTTCTTGGTGAATGTGTTTTGACTTCCGTGCCCTCAACAAACTTACCATCAAAGACAAATTCCCCATTCATGTCATTGATGACCTCCTGGATGAATTGAGTGGCACCCAATTCTTCACTAAACTTGATCTTCGTTCGGGCTACCACTAGATACATATGAAAGAGGCAGACATCCCCAAGACTTCCTTTAGAACTCATGAGGGCCACTATGAGTTTTTGGTCATGCCCTTTGGCTTTTGTAATGCCCCCTCCACCTTCCAAAGCCTCATGAATCATGTCTTCCATCCTT
>JZKD02S2236113.1:367993-392444 GCA_000966675.3 Picea glauca
AATGGATATGAGTTCACATTTATTTATGTTTGCGGTGTTGTATATCAGGCGGGGGGTCGGGCCGGGGCTAATCCCTGACCCATGGTCGTTTTGTATTACATATGACCCAACATATAACATATAGCCCGACCGTTTGGCGCGCGCACAATTGCATTGTATTGCATTATATATATATCATGTGTATGCGTGGGGTTTGAAACCACGACCCGTGGTTCTATGTAACCATGTGTTAAATGTTGGCGCGGGACCCAAACAGAAGTTGCACGGTTTTCAAACGGTTTAACCACCATTTTGCTCAGCGCGAGGTCACATGGCCATATGCCCAGGTGCCGAGGCGGTTAGGGGCTGGAGACGCCTTAACCATCCTACGGTTTGCACCGTTGGCGTGGTTGCACTTGGTGCTGGGTTTTTACGCTTAAAAGAGTGTGTGAGCCAGGTTCGTTCAAGGAGGGTGTGAATTGTAGAACCAGAGACATCAAGCTTGGATAAGGAGACTTCCAGGAGGCCTAACTTCTTCATTTTTCGATCGATTGAGGTGCCGAAAGAGCCCAGACATGGGTTTTGGGACATTGGGAATCCATTGGAGCAGTCGGTTTGTCAGTTTGAGCATTGTAAGACATGTTTTTGAGAAATTTTTGAGAAATTAATAATAATGATCCATTGGAAGCTGGACTAGGAGATGTAGCCCATAAGAGGGGTGAATTCCTTTATCAATTGTTGTGTTTTATGTCTGCTGTTCAATATTTATGCTGTTGTCTATGTGTATTTTGCATAAGAAATCCTTAATTTATGTGTTGCAAATTGATCTTGTTGCTTTAAACACATAACATTTAACTTGCAATAATTATTCAAGTTTTTCAAGTCTTCTTCATTTTTAGATCAGTAAAAGTTGTGGATATTGATGACAAGGAACCCATAGGAATATAAATCAAATAATTTGAGGGTGAGCACACCCTGAAGGGATAAGTGATAGAGATGTCCACGCCATACTAAGGTTGCATTATTAATACAAAGAAACATAATATCAACACTGAGGATGCACCCAAAATAGCTATCATTGGAGACTATTATGACAAAGTGACTGTCACTCAAGTCATCGATCTACTCAAAGAGTATAAGGACTTATTCCAAAAAATATTCTTATAAATGAAGGGAATCATAAGATCCATGGGGGCTATGAAAATTCATCTCAATCCAAACACCAAGTTGGTCAAAAGGAGGCCATATCGATTAAATCCCAAATAATATAAGGAAAATGTATGCTAAGAGTTGGATTGGATTTTGTATGTTAGAATCATTGTTCTTGTAGAAGAGTCATATTGTATTAGTCCCATGGTGGTGCAACCAAAGAAAACAAGTGACATTCAAATTTGTGTAGACCTACAGAGCCTTGATGCATCCAGTGTGCACGATCCGTTCCCTATCCCTTTAACTGATAAGGTTATGGAGAATGTTGGAGGATGGGAAGCCTACTCTTTTACAGATGGATTTATGGGATATCATAAAGTTCATATCATAGAGGAATATCAATAAAAAACTACCTTTATGGTGGAGTTGGGTTTCTTTGTGTATACCATTATGTGTTTTGGAATGAAAAATTCCCCTGCATTTTTTTCTTGGATAGTGGTCGCAGCCTTCAAGGAATTTATCTACAAGTTCCTTGAATTTTATTCAGATGACTGTAAAATGTTCAATTTGCTAAAGGATCACGTGAAATCCCTTCACTTGATGCTATAATGATGTCATCAACTCCATATTTCTTTGAATTTGAAGAAGTGTATCTTTTGTACGCATTTTGGAACACTATTGGGGAATGTAGTTTGCAAGGATCGATTGTTATTCGACCAAGATAAGATTGTTGCCATACTAGATATGGTGGCCCCCACTTCAATTCAYGAGTTGTGCRCAACATTAGGTCATACATGATATTATCGACAGTTTATTTAGAGCTATGTGAAAATTGCTTCCCTTTTGGAGAAGCTACTGTGTAAAGATACCAMGTACATATGGACACAAGAATGAGAGGAAGCCTTGGATACTTTAAAGGAGAAACAAGTCACTACACTGGTTTTGTTTTTTCCCAATTGATTTAATCTCTTTCATGTTTATGTAGATKCTTCATCCATTGCRTTGGGGGAAGTTCCTGCATAATCRGGCAAAGGGAATATTTTCCACCTAGTCTATCTTGACAGTTGCAAGTTGTCTGATGCYAAAAATAATTATAAATCAACTGAGTGCGAGGGCCTCTCCATGGTATATTACTTGAATACATTTCACCATTACTTGTTGGGAACCCCTTTTAAATTCTTCATTGACCATTTCACACTTAAGTATTTGGTCAACAAGCCAATATTYAGAGGGTGAATATGCTGATGGTTTCCTCTCTTTCAAGAATTCAAGTTTGAAGTAGTTGTCAAACCCTAGGAATATAATGTTAGACCAKATCATATGTTGWAGATCRATTCTTGAAAAGATAGTTGAAGTCTAGATGACTAAGTCCCTGATGAAAAAATATTTTTCATCGAAGAAGTTCTTTATCAATTAGATGATATCGCTTTTATCATGTCGGGATAGGCTCCAGCATGGTATGCTCCAGCCCAACATCATCAACTGGTGAATCGTAGTGCAAATTATGATTTGACTTCTAGACAACTATGTAATCTGGGAGCTGATACAGTTTTGCGTAGGTGTGTCTTAGAGAATGAATGGACCCCATTTTGTGTGAAGCACATGAGGGAATTGCAAGAGGGAAGAATGCCGGTAAGGCCACCTTGCACAAAGTCTTGTGCACAAATATTTGGTGGCCCTCACTCTTCGTTGATGCCAAGGAATATTTTAAACACTGTAACATATGTCAATGGGTTGGAAATACTTGTCAAAGTGATGAGCTCCCTTTGTTTCCAGTTACAACATTGGAACTGTTTGAGAAGTGGGAAATTAATTTTGTGGGTCGGATCAATCCTACCGTGCATCAGATGGGTGCATGTTATATCATTACTGCCAATAAATATTTGACGAGATGGGATGACACCATGCCAGTTAAGGATTGTACAACCTAAATGATGGCATGGTTCATTTTTGATAATGTCATTACTAGGTTCGGTTGTCTGAAGGTGCTTATGTGTGATCTTAATTGGATCCTCTCTAAAACTTTGTAATAAGGACATAGTTGTTTACTCTTTTAAAAATTTTGTAAACATGTCATTTTTATTATATTTTATCTTTTTGGAAATAAATTGGAAGTGGAAACAAACCATTGTGATGGTTGGACTTGTAAAGGCATCTCATTAAGAAATTGAAGATTGCAACGAAGAAGACATCAATGGGGGAGATGCAAGAAGAAATAGGGAATGAAAGTAGAAAAAATTAGAGCTCGAAGAATGAAGCCTTCTTGAAGTCGGGTGGACGAAGGAGTTAATTTTCATGTTCACTCTAATCAAAGGTGTCTCTGAGCCTCGGCATCTGCAATTTTGTATTGTCAGTGAGTAACAATACACAAAGTTTGTGTATAACTCACCCCTTTGTAATTTTCTCTCGAGTGTAATAAAATTCCCATTTAAATGATGATATATTATATTTAATGCATGAAGGATCAGATTTTGTCACTTAGAGGGGGGGTGAATCAGTGACACAACAATTATATCAATTTTTATTTATTAATGCAAACAGAATCTTAACACAATATTTTATCGTGGAACCTAAATGGGAAAGCCACAAACTCTTTTCTATTAACTGCAAAAATTGTTTTACATGTTAAGAAGACAGAAGATGTACTTCCTCTTTGATTAGTACCAACTGATCAAGATGCACCCACACCTTGGTTTACCAGCACCAACTGGTAGGAGTCTACGACCCCTTGTTTTGTCAACTACAACTGGCAAGGAAGCATCAACTCCCTCTGCAGGCACCAACCTGCCCTTGCACCACCCAACCACCCTTAATACATAAGTATCTTCAGCTTTTCTTCCTGGAATCTGCTTTGGGTTTTGATTTTCTGATCTGGACTGCAGAGATACTTTCTTCTCACCACACTTCCTTGTTTATATAATATTAAAAACAACGTGAGTGTGAAACACGGTGTTCCTTCATTTCAAACATCGCACCTCTTCGATTAATTAGTGTTAATACTGTTTATTTATTTGTTTTTACCGTGAAGGTAAATTGATCACAGTCATGGATCAATTTTAAACCTTTATACTTGTTCACAGATCTCTGTTAATTTCACAAAGACCAAACTCTATGGGGGCGCTTGCTTCAATTTAATGGTCGATATTTAATTTTGATCTTCTCATGAGATGGATGGATAACATGATTTTGACACTTTGATCTTCGAGTCGTCATGACTTCCAATATTTCAGAACTCTCGATTGTGATATCGCTGAAACAATCGGACGGTTCACGTTTATTTCTCGGAGACAGATCAACGGTCCTCTTTAGACCTTACACTCATCCTTTCACTGCNTTGAAAAGATAGTTGAAGTCTAGATGACTAAGTCCCTGATGAAAAAATATTTTTCATCGAAGAAGTTCTTTATCAATTAGATGATATCGCTTTTATCATGTCGGGATAGGCTCCAACATGGTATGCTCCAGCCCAACATAATCAACTAGTGAATCGTAGTGCAAATTATGATTTGACTTCTAGACAACTATGTAATCTGGGAGCTGATACAATTTTGCGTAGGTGTGTCTTAGAGAATGAATGGACCCCATTTTGTGTGAAGCACATGAGGGAATTGCAAGAGGGAAGAATGTCGGTAAGGCCACCTTGCACAAAGTCTTGTGCACAAATATTTGGTGGCCCTCACTCTTCGTTGATGCCAAGGAATATTTTAAACACTGCAACATATGTCAATGGGTTGGAAATACTTGTCAAAGTGATGAGCTCCCTTTGTTTCCAGTTACAACATTGGAACTGTTTGAGAAGTGGGAAATTAATTTTGTGGGTCGAATCAATCCTACCGTGCATCAGATGGGTGCATGTTATATCATTACTGCCAATAAATATTTGATGAGATGGGATGACACCATGCCAGTTAAGGATTGTACAACCTAAATGATGGCATGGTTCATTTTTGATAATGTCATTACTAGGTTCGGTTTTCTGAAGGTGCTTATGTGTGATCTTAATTGGATCCTCTCTAAAACTTTGTAATAAGGACATAGTTGTTTACTCTTTTAAAATTTTTGTAAACATGTCATTTTTATTATATTTTATCTTTTTGGAAATAAATTGGAAGTGGAAACAAACCATTGTGATGGTTGGACTTGTAAAGGCATCTCATTAAAAAATTGAAGATTGCAACGAAGAAGACATCAATGGGGGAGATGCAAGGAGAAATAGGGAATGAAAGTAGAAAAAATTAGAGCTCGAAGAATGAAGCCTTCTTGAAGTCGGGTGGACGAAGGAGTTAATTTTCATGTTCACTCTAATCAAAGGTGTCTCTGAGCCTTGGCATCTGCAATTTTGTATTGTCAGTGAGTAACAATACACAAAGTTTGTGTATAACTCACCCCTTTGTAATTTTCTCTCGAGTGTAATAAAATTCCCATTTTAATGATGATATATGATATTTAATGCATGAAGGTTCAGATTATGTCACTTAGAGGGGGGGTGAATCAGTGACACAACAATTATATCAATTTTTATTTATTAATGCAAACAGAATCTTAACACAATATTTTATCGTGGAACCTAAATGGGAAAACCACAAACTCTTTTCTATTAACTGCAAAAATTGTTTTACATGTTACGAAGACAGAAGATGTACTTCCTCTTTGATTAGTACCAACTGATCAAGATGCACCCACACCTTGGTTTACCAGCACCAACTGGTAGGAGGCTACAACCCCTTGTTTTGTCAACTACAACTGGCAAGGAAGCATCAACTCCCTCTGTAGGCACCAACCTGCCCTTGCACCACCCAACCACCCTTAATACATAAGTATCTTCAACTTTTCTTCCTGGAATCGGCTTTGGCTTTTGATTTTCTGATCTGGACTGCAGAGATACTTTCTTCTCACCACACTTCCTTGTTTATATAATATTAAAAACAACGTGAGTGTGAAACACGGTGTTCCTTCATTTCAAACATCGCACCTCTTCGATTAATTAGTGTTAATACTGTTTATTTATTTGTTTTTACCGTGAAGGTAAATTGATCACAGTCATGGATCAATTTTAAACCTTTATACTTGTTCACAGATCTCTGTTAATTTCACAAAGACCAAACTCTATGGGGGCGCTTGCTTCAATTTAATGGTCGATATTTAATTTTGATCTTCTCATGAGATGGATGGATAACATGATTTTGACACTTTGATCTTCGAGTCGTCATGACTTCCAATATTTCAGAACTCTCGATTGTGATATCGCTGAAACAATCGGACGGTTCACGTTTATTTCTCGGAGACAGATCAACGGTCCTCTTTAGACCTTACACTCATCCTTTCACTGCTAAATCTGATGGCTATGAATTAATCGTGCGTTGAGATGGATGGTTGTCGTAATTTCTGCACTTTTCCCTTCATTTTTTCGTGACTTCCAACGTGTCAAATATCTGAAGATGTCAATCTACTGACGCGTGTCCCTTTCGTAATTTCGATGTTCATGGCTTCGGGATATCAGAGTATTTTCTTGCTATGTAAAACTCCCGAAGTAGAAACTCCCGATGTGACGTAAACCTGCTGATGTCACATGATGACTTGGCATGTGCCGAGTAGCTGCCACATGTCATTCAAATTCATGATTTACGCATGCCTGAAATGCCAATTTTACTTTGAAACTTGTCACTATCTGACTGTGCCACGTGTCCTATATGACATGCTTTACTGACATGGTCTGTCAACGTGTCTTGCTTCCTCGACTTCGGACCTTTGACCTTTTGGTTTCTTTGTTGTATGTAATGTCAAACCTCCCAATCTCTGAAATGGTGAAATCCAGACTACAGGTGCTAGCTCCTCTTCCATAGCTTGTTTTACATCTGACCTCATGTTATGACCTAGGGCTGAGTGTTTTGTCATTTTTTGTGTTTCGGGATTTCGAACAACTCTCGTCGTTGTTTCTCCGAATCACAAATCCCTGAATTCGTTGATCTAGTGCCACATGTTCTCCTTTCAACCGACGACTATGATCTCTTTGGAATTTCAGACTTCATGAGTTCGAGATCCTTGACTCCTCAACACTCCAAATCCTCTGATTCCTGAGTTCCAAAGGAACTCACAGCTAACCTCCATGTTGCTTCTCCCTGATCTAACAGTCGATATCCTTCGTCATCAGATCGACAATCATTGTCCTGAGCTCCGGGCTGGTGAGCTTCTCATGGAGTCCAAACACCTAGATCCCCCACCATACCTTTGCACTACACGTCGATAATCTATGAAGAGAGTTGTGTATATAAACCTATATGTGTTTATTAGTTCTTCCAGTGTGGGATAAATCCCATTACTTGAGACAATCAACACCGTTAATTTCTTGATCGAACGGCTACTGAAGCTTCTCGCCTTTTCTGTGCATTGTTCAACTTCTTAGCCTTTTCGTGTGCAATGGTCGACTACATTCTGCAATGCGCTTCTTCCATCTTCAGATCATGGGAACATTGTTGATCCTATCATGATCAACAATAAACACAGATTTCCTCTCTATGCAATGTGTTATTCCTTCTAAGCTTTGATCATTTGAGTATTCACTTCTCTTGTTCGCTCTTTCGATCTATGCACACTGTTTTGACATCATCACTTTGTTTGATCTCTTCACATTGTTTTGTCATCATCACTTCGATTGTTGACATCAAAAACAATATTTCCAAGAATCTCCCCCTTTGTCATTGAGGGAAACACACTAACCTCATATTCAAAAGTCCCCATGTGATGATGCTTTCCTTTTCTGAAGTTTCTCTCCCCCTTTGACATCAATGGAAAATGGTTTCTTCTCCAATCATCTGTCTATATAAACACTTCTCTAACCACTGGTAACTCCTCCTGCAATCAATTTTTTTTTTTTGTCATAACTGAATGACACCTTNTTTTGATTTTCTGATCTGGACTGCAGAGATACTTTCTTCTCACCACACTTCCTTGTTTATATAATATTAAAAACAACGTGAGTGTGAAACACGGTGTTCCTTCATTTCAAACATCGCACCTCTTCGATTAATTAGTGTTAATACTGTTTATTTATTTGTTTTTACCGTGAAGGTAAATTGATCACAGTCATGGATCAATTTTAAACCTTTATACTTGTTCACAGATCTCTGTTAATTTCACAAAGACCAAACTCTATGGGGGCGCTTGCTTCAATTTAATGGTCGATATTTAATTTTGATCTTCTCATGAGATGGATGGATAACATGATTTTGACACTTTGATCTTCGAGTCGTCATGACTTCCAATATTTCAGAACTCTCGATTGTGATATCGCTGAAACAATCGGACGGTTCACGTTTATTTCTCGGAGACAGATCAACGGTCCTCTTTAGACCTTACACTCATCCTTTCACTGCAAAATCTGATGGCTATGAATTAATCGTGCGTTGAGATGGATGGTTGTCGTAATTTCTGCACTTTTCCCTTCATTTTTTTGTGACTTCCAACGTGTCAAATATCCAAAGATGTCAATCTATTGACGCGTGTCCCTTTCAGAATTTCGATGTTCAGGGCTTCGGGATATTAGAGTATTTTCTTGCTATGTAAAACTCCCGAAGCAGAAACTCCCGATGTGACGTAAACCTGCTGATGTCACATGATGACTTGGCATGTGCCGAGTAGCTGCCACATGTCATTCAAATTCACGATTTACGCGTGCCTGAAATGCCAATTTTACTTTGAAACTTGTCACTATCTGACTGTGCCACGTGTCCTATATGACATGCTTTACTGACATGGTCTGTCAACGTGTCTTGCTTCCTCGACTTCGAAACTTTGACCTTTTGGTTTCTTTGTTGTATGTAATGTCAAACATCCCAATCTCTGAAATGGTGAAATCCCGACTACAGGTGCTAGCTCCTCTTCCATAGCTTGTTTTACATCTGACCTCATGTTATGACCTAGGGCTGAGTGTTTTGTCATTTTTCGCGTTTCGGGATTTCGAAAAACTCTCGTCGTTGTTTCTCTGAATCACAAATCCCTAAATTCGTTGATCTAGTGCCACATGTTCTCCTTTCAACCGACGACTATGATATCTTTGGAATTTCAGACTTCATGAGTTCGAGATCCTTGACTCCTCAACACTCCAAATCCTTTGATTCCTGAGTTCCAAAGGAACTTACAACTAACCTCCATGATGCTTCTCCCTGATCTAATAGTCAATATCCTTCATCATCAGCTCGACAATCATTGTCCTGAGCTCCGGGCTGGTGAGCTTCTCATGGAGTCCAAACACCTAGAGCTCCCACCATACCTTTGCACTACACGTCGATAATCTATGAAGAGAGTTGTGTATATAAACCCATATGTGTTTATTCGTTCTTCCAGTGTGGGATAAATCCCATTACTTGAGACAATCAACACCGTTAATTTCTTGATCGAACAACTACTGAAGCTTCTCGCCTTTTCTGCGCATTGTTCAACTTCTTAGCCTTTTCGTGTGCAATGGTCGACTACATTCTGCAATGCGCTTCTTCCATCTTCAGATCATGGGAACATTGTTGATCCTATCATGATCAACAATAAACACAGATTTCCTCTCTATGCAATGTGTTATTCCTTCTAAGCTTTGATCATTTGAGTATTCACTTCTCTTGTTCGCTCTTTCGATCTATGCACACTGTTTTGACATCATCACTTTGTTTGATCTCTTCACATTGTTTTGTCATCATCACTTCGATTGTTGACATCAAAAACAATATTTCCAAGAATCTCCCCCTTTGTCATTGAGGGAAACACACTAACCTCATATTCAAAAGTCCCCATGTGATGATGCTTTCCTTTTCTGAAGTTTCTCTCCCCCTTTGACATCAATGGAAAATGGTTTCTTCTCCAATCATCTGTCTATATAAACACTTCTCTAACCACTGGTAACTCCTCCTGCAATCAATTTTTTTTTTTTGTCATAACTGAATGACACCTTTTTTCGTTGATTTCTATCTCCCCCTCAATAGGTGCCAATTGATGCATCATTTTATTGAGATATTTTAGGTAGGAAGAAGTATTAATCCCAATTTTTGCCTGAGATATTCAAATATATCTCTGTTTAATGGTTTTGTAAAAATATCTGCCACTTGTTCTTGTGTTGGAACATATTCCAATTTAATGTTCTTGTTTTCAGCCCGATCTCTTAGATAGTGGTATTTTATGGGAATGTGTTTTAATTTTGAGTATTGGACTGGGTTCTTAGAGAGACTTATCGCACTTGTGTTGTCATAGTGGATAATTGTGGGTTCTTCAAATACTATTTTCATGTCTTGTAGAGTTTGTTTCATCCATTCCACTTGTGTGCAACATTCTTCTGCTGCAATATACTCAGCTTTAGTGCTAGGCAAATAAATTGAGGATTGTTTCTTTCTTATCCAAGCAACCAGTGATTCTCCCAAAAAGAATTCTCCTCCACTTGTAATTTTTCTGTCATCTAGACTTCCTGCCCAATCAAAATCTGAATAGGATTTTAATGTGAATGAGTCCTTGCTAGGATACCACAAACCAAGATATATGGTTCCTTTCAAATATCTAAATATTCTTTTTACAGCTTGAACATGACTCTCCTTTGGTTCTACCTGGAATCTAGCCACCATCCCAACAACTTGCTTGACATCAGGTCTGGAAGTTGTTACATAGAGCAAACTGTCAGTCATTAATCTATAGTGTTTTGGATCTACAAATTTGGACTCATCATCCTTGCTTAGTTTGCATCCAACTGTCATAGGTGTACTAACAGGTTTGTAATTCTCTAACTAGAATATCTTAAGCATATCCTTAACATATTTAGGCTCATGTATAAAGACTCCCTTTTTGGACTATATTATTTGTAATCCAAGGAAGAAATTTAGTTTGCCAAGCATAGACATTTAAAATTCTTGCTGCATCATCTTAGAAAAGTCTTCACTCATTTTTATATTATTACTACCAAATATGATATCATAAACATACACTTCCACAATGATCAAGTTATTACCAACAATTTTGCAATAAATATTGTTGTCTACTAATCCCCTTTTGAGGCCTTGTTTTTGTAAATAGGAGTCTAGCCTTGCATACCATGCTCTGGGTGCTTGTTTTAATCCATAGAGTGCCTTCTTTAATTTACAAACATAGTCTATTTTATTGGCTATTTGGAACCCATCTAGTTGCTCAATATAGACTTCCTCTTCTAAATTTCCGTTGAGAAATTCTGATTTGACATCCATTTGGTACACTTTAAATTTTTTGTAGCTGGAGAAAGATAAGAACATCCTAATTGCCTCTAATTTGGCTACAGGCGCAAATGTTTCTTCATATTCTACTCCTTCAACCTAAGCATAACCTTTGCATACTAATATGGATTTTTTCNCATCAATGGAAAATGGTTTCTTCTCCAATCATCTGTCTATATAAACACTTCTCTAACCACTGGTAACTCCTCCTGCAATCAATTTTTTTTTTTTGTCATAACTGAATGACACCTTATGTCGTTGATTTCTATCTCCCCCTCAATAGGTGCCAATTGATGCATCATTTTATTGAGATATTTTAGGTAGGAAGAAGTATTACTCCCAATTTTTGCCTGAGATATTCAAATATATCTCTGTTTAATGGTTTTGTAAAAATATCTGCCACTTGTTCTTGTGTTGGAACATATTCCAATTTAATGTTCTTGTTTTCAGCCTGATTTCTTAGATAGTGGTATTTTATGGGAATGTGTTTTAATTTTGAGTGTTGGACTGGGTTCTTAGAGAGACTTATCGCACTTGTGTTGTCATAGTGGATAATTGTGGGTTCTTCAAATACTATTTTCATGTCTTGTAGAGTTTGTTTCATCCATTCCACTTGTGTGCAACATTCTTCTGCTGCAATATACTCAGCTTTAGTGCTAGGAAAAGAAATTGAGGATTGTTTCTTTCTTATCCAAGCAACCAGTGATTCTCCCAAAAAGAATTCTCCTCCACTTGTAATTTTTCTATCATCTAGACTTCTTGCCCAATCAAAATCTGAATAGGATTTTAATGTGAATGAGTCCTTGCTAGGATACCACAAACCAAGATATATGGTTCCTTTCAAATATCTAAATATTCTTTTTACATCTTGAACATGACTCTCCTTTGGTTCTACTTGGAATCTAGCCACCATCCCAACAACTTGCTTGACATCAGGTCTGGAAGTTGTTACATAGAGCAAACTGTCAGTCAATGATCTGTAGTGTTTTGGATCTACAAATTTGGACTCATCATCCTTGCTTAGTTTGCATCCAACTGTCATAGGTGTACTAACAGGTTTGTAATCCTCTAACTAGAATATCTTAAGCATATCCTTAACATATTTAGGCTCATGTATAAAGACTCCCTTTTTGGACTATATTATTTGTAATCCAAGGAAGAAATTTAGTTTGCCAAGCACAGACATTTAAAATTCTTGCTGCATCATCTTAGAAAAGTCTTCACTCATTTTTATATTATTACTACCAAATATGATATCATAAACATACACTTCCACAATGATCAAGTTATTACCAACAATTTTGCAATAAATATTGTTGTCTACTAATCCCCTTTTGAGGCCTTGTTTTTGTAAATAGGAGTCTAGCCTTGCATACCATGCTCTGGGTGCTTGTTTTAATCCATAGAGTGCCTTCTTTAATTTACAAACATAGTCTATTTTATTGGCTATTTGGAACCCATCTAGTTGCTCAATATAGACTTCCTCTTCTAAATTTCCGTTGAGAAATTCTGATTTGACATCCATTTGGTACACTTTAAATTTTTTGTAGCTGGAGAAAGATAAGAACATCCTAATTGCCTCTAATTTGGCTACAGGCGCAAATGTTTCTTCATATTCTACTCCTTCAACCTAAGCATAACCTTTGCATACTAATATGGATTTTTTCYTGATTACTTGCCCATCTTCATTCATTTTATTTTTATATACCCATTTAGTTCCAATGACATTTTTATCTTTTGCTCTAGGAACTAGTTCCCAAGTTTGATTTATTTCAATTTGATCCAATTATTCATTCATATATTTWACCCATTTCTCRTCTTTACATGCYTCTTTGATTGAAATTGGCTCAATATGTGACAACAATGCTAATTTTGTTTGATACARTAGTTGTCTTCTTGTTTGCACTCCATCATTCATATCTACAATAATTTGTTCTYCGGGRTGATTTTTTTGAATAATTCTTGAGGGTGTCTTTGTATCTCTTCTTRGTAATTCTTCTCTTATCTCTCCATATTCACTATCTTCTTCACTTTCACTAGTATCCATATCATCTTCTTCCCTTTCTTTTTCATTCTCTTCTACTTCTTCTAGTTGTGTGYCGAATGTCTCATCATCATCTTCATCTTTATTTTTAGATATGGTCTCTTGATTTTTTATCCTTATCATTTTTAGATCATCCACCTTGACATCTGCACTTTCAAAAATATTATGTGAGCTAAGATCGTAGCATCTGTATGCCTTCTTGGTTGAGGCATATACAAGAAAAATACCTTCATCAGATCTTGCATCAAAGTTTTCAAGACTCTCATCTAGTATTTCGATGTAGCATTTACTTCCAAACAATTTGAAGTATTTCACTGATGGAGCTCTTCCAAACCATAGTTCATAAGGAGATTTATCACTATTAAACCCGAGCTGACCATTGTTCAATATGTATATAGTTGTGCTTATAGCTTCCCTCCAACATCCATCTGACAATTTTGTAGCCTCCTTAACTGTTCTATTCTTTCTTTTAGGAATCCTGTTTTGTTGAGGTGTTATGGTGGTAAAGAATTGTCTTTTTATTCCATGAGTTTCACAGAAGACATCGAACTCTTTTGAGGTGAATTCACCACCATTCTCTGATCTAAGACATTTGATTTTTGTCTCCCTTTCATTTTCAACAAGGGTTTTAAAGTCTTTGAATTTGTTGAGTGTTTCTGATTTTTCTTTGAGAAAACATATCCAACTCATTCTAGTAAAGTCATCAATGAACAACATAAAGTAAGACTCTCCTTGTAGACTCTCAGTTCTCGTAGGTCCACATAGGTCAGCATGAACAAGATCTAAAGGTTTAGAGGTTGTGTATTCTTTTGTTTTGAACCTTACCTTATCTTTCTTCCCTAGTTGACAGTGTCTACACATAGCATTTGAGGGTTTTATGATTTTTTGCAAGTTTCTTACTGCACCAAGGTTGCTGACTTTCAAAATATTGTCAAATTCAATATGCTCCAACCTCCTATGCCATAACCAACTTTCATCTACAAAATTTATATGACACTCCTCATTCAATTTTTCATCTAGTATATATACATTTTCAGAAGTTCTAGGAGCAATACCAACTAATTTTCCCATGTTTTCTTTCCTAATATCACATTTTTGGGAATCAAAGATGCAGAAGTATCCCTGATCACATGTTTGACTGACACTTAATAAACTAGGCTTCAATTTATCGACAAGTATTACATTTCTAGCTTTGTCTTTTCCCAAGCTCACAGTGCCTTTCCCAAGTATGTTACTTGAAGCATTATCACCAAATGTAACTTTACCTTTTTGTTTCTTTAATTCTAAAAACTTTTCCTTGTTACCTGTCATATGTTTCGAGCATCCACTGTCAACATACTAGAGATCCTTTTCATCTTGAGTTTTTAGGGCAATAAGACATTCCCTTTTTGATGTTTTTAATGTCCAAAGTTTCTTCTGCTCTCTAATGAACTTGGATTGTTCTGAGACTTCCATTAGTCTGCAATTAATGGATTTATTTCCATGGTTATGACATCTGAAGCATTGTAAGTCCCCTTCTTTTAGAGGTTCAAAGGAGTTATAGTTTCTTCTCTTAACTCCATTTGTTGGTTGTTCATCCTTAAGGATATAATTCTTAACCTTCAGATTTTTCTTTCTATATGCTCTACAATTTATAGTTTNTCATTTTATTTTTATATACCCATTTAGTTCCAATGACATTTTTATCTTTTGCTCTAGGAACTAGTTCCCAAGTTTGATTTATTTCAATTTGATCCAATTATTCATTCATATATTTTACCCATTTCTCGTCTTTACATGCTTCTTTGATTGAAATTGGCTCAATATGTGACAACAATGCTAATTTTGTTTGATACAATAGTTGTCTTCTTGTTTGCACTCCATCATTCATATCTACAATAATTTGTTCTTCGGGGTGATTTTTTTGAATAATTCTTGAGGGTGTCTTTGTATCTCTTCTTGGTAATTCTTCTCTTATCTCTCCATATTCACTATCTTCTTCACTTTCACTAGTATCCATATCATCTTCTTCCCTTTCTTTTTCATTCTCTTCTACTTCTTCTAGTTGTGTGTCGAATGTCTCATCATCATCTTCATCTTTATTTTTAGATATGGTCTCTTGATTTTTTATCCTTATCATTTTTAGATCATCCACGTTGACATCCGCACTTTCAAAAATATTATGTGAGCTAAGATCGTAGCATCTGTATGCCTTCTTGGTTGAGGCATATACAAGAAAAATACCTTCATCAGATCTGGCATCAAAGTTTTCAAGACTCTCATCTAGTATTTTGATGTAGCATTTACTTCCAAACAATTTGAATTATTTCACTGATGGAGCTCTTCCAAACCATAGTTCATAAGGAGATTTATCACTATTAACCCTGAGCTGACCATTGTTCAATATGTATATAGTTGTGCTTATAGCTTCCCTCCAACATCCATCTGACAATTTTGTAGCCTCCTTAACTGTTCTATTCTTTATTTTAGGAATCCTGTTTTGTTGAGGTGTTATGGTGGTAAAGAATTGTCTTTTTATTCCATGAGTTTCACAGAAGACATCGAACTCTTTTGAGGTGAATTCACCACCATTGTCTTATCTAAGACATTTGATTTTTGTCTCCCTTTCATTTTCAACAAGGGTTTTAAAGTCTTTGAATTTGTTGAGTGTTTCTGATTTTTCTTTGAGAAAACATATCCAACTCATTCTAGTAAAGTCATCAATGAACAACATAAAGTAAGACTCTCCTTGTAGACTCTCAGTTCTCGTAGGTCCACATAGGTCAGCATGAACAAGATCTAAAGGTTTAGAGGTTGTGTATTCTTTTGTTTTGAACCTTACCTTATCTTTCTTCCCTAGTTGACAGTGTCTACACATAGCATTTGAGGGTTTTATGATTTTTTGCAAGTTTCTTACTGCACCAAGGTTGCTGACTTTCAAAATATTGTCAAATTCAATATGCTCCAACCTCCTATGCCATAACCAACTTTCATCTACAAAATTTATATGACACTCCTCATTCAATTTTTCATCTAGTATATATACATTTTCAGAAGTTCTAGGAGCAATACCAACTAATTTTCCCATGTTTTCTTTCCTAATATCACATTTTTGGGAATCAAAGATGCAGAAGTATCCCTGATCACATGTTTGACTGACACTTAATAAACTAGGCTTCAATTTATCGACAAGTATTACATTTCTAGCTTTGTCTTTTCCCAAGCTCACAGTGCCTTTCCCAAGTATGTTACTTGAAGCATTATCACCAAATGTAACTTTACCTTTTTGTTTCTTTAATTCTAAAAACTTTTCCTTGTTACCTGTCATATGTTTCGAGCATCCACTGTCAACATACTAGAGATCCTTTTCATCTTGAGTTTTTAGGGCAATAAGACATTCCCTTTTTGATGTTTTTAATGTCCAAAGTTTCTTCTGCTCTCTAATGAACTTGGATTGTTCTGAGACTTCCATTAGTCTGCAATTAATGGATTTATTTCCATGGTTATGACATCTGAAGCATTGTAAGTCCCCTTCTTTTAGAGGTTCAAAGGAGTTATAGTTTCTTCTCTTAACTCCATTTGTTGGTTGTTCATCCTTAAGGATATAATTCTTAACCTTCAGATTTTTCTTTCTATATGCTCTACAATTTATAGTTTTGTGTCCAAAATTAGAGCATGCAAAGCAATAACCAGGAAAAATGCAAGGATACCTATTTTGGTAAAACTTCTTTGGTGTTGTCTTCCCTTCCTTCCTGATGRGTGGAGGTAATTTTTTAGAGTTCTGATCATYRCTTATTTTCTYTTCATTTTTCTTCTTGAATGTATTSCGAAAAGCATCTACATAAGATTTTGAGTTAACATGGCTTTCCTTTTGAGAATAACCTATTCCATTTTTATTTCCAGAATCCCTTTGCGCTRTAATAATCTTATCTAATATTTTAGAGCTATTTTTAGATTTTGTTTGAATGATTTTTGCATCCAGTTYCTTTTTCAGATGAAYTATTTTTGCCTCCATCCTTTCAACTGTTATTTTTTTTTATTCAAGAGACTTTTCCAGAATTTCTTCGATCTTAYTTRCTTATAAGATTTTATTTTTTTTCAGATTTTTCATAAGTTTTTCCATCTCCTTTTCTTCTTGTTCATATTTTTCTCTCTRTTCAACTACAAAACTTTTCAACTGTCTATATCTGGTTTTGTATTTTCTTAATTCATCKAAGGCACTAAGAAGTTCTTCCTCCATATTAACTTCTTCTTCATCTTCTAACTCCTTCTCATGTTTGATTTTTTCTATCTCATTATATTCTTCAATACYTAAGAAAAKAACTTCATCATCATCAGATTCATCATTGTCACTAGACTCTGAYGAGTTGTTGTCTTCTTCTTTTTAGTAKAAWTTTKTTTTCCCTATGTAGAAATTTTTCTTGTAGTTGGGTTTTTCCTTATTCTGGTATTGAYTGTTTTTGTTTTCTTTCTCTTCAGGGTCCTCCTTGGGATAGGGTCACTTGGATGCAAAATGACCAACTTTTCCACAATTGAAACATTTGAAAGGAAGCCTGACTTTGTACTTCCTTGATCCTTTCTGAAGTTTTATAATGAATTTGGCTTCCTCCACATCAGATTCTTCATGATGACAGGATTGAGGTTTTTGATTATGATTTATCTTTTTCTTGGATGCTTTGAAATCCGTTTCATTTTTTGTTGATTTATTATTTCCTGTTCTCATTTCATATTCTGTAAAAATCCCATGGAGTTGGTCAACTATGAGTGATATTAGATCATATCTATCTTCAATTGAGGAAATCTTTGCATCATATCTCATCGGTAATGAGCTTAGTATTTTTTGCACAATGGGTTTATCTGTAATTTCTTCTCTTGCCTCTCTAATTGAGTTGACCACTTCATCTACCCTATTGTTGGCACAGGGGAAGACCTAGGGTTCAACACTCAAGAGTGCACCAACAAAGCCCTAACTATCGACCCTTTCACAAACACCGGTGAAGCAGATGAACTCTCACTCGAGGTAGAGGCAGGGATCGTTGCAAGACTCGGGTGTTTGCAACCTTAGCTGGGACACATATATGTGATTATATCGCTTACAGAGTACTTAGCATAGATCATTCATCAATATTCAACCCTTATTATACTTCACAAATAGCACATAGCATCGCAACATTCACTTAGATCTAAGGTATTTCATCACTTAGCAACAGTAAAATAGATCAGATCTGGTAGATCAACACTAAGCATATTCATACACATGTATCAGATCTAACATCCTACATATCATTAGAAATTTAAGCATAAGTAGATCTATTCAGTCATCTCATAGCACTTAGGAAAATGGGAACATAAACACATTGAGACAAGAACAAAGCAACACAACACAATACTTACGTGGTTCACCCCCACCCTGGGTTTATGTCCACCAATTATTCTTCTTTATTATCATCTTCAATTGGTTACAAGAACAGAGCCATCAAAACCCTACTGTGCACAAGACATAAGATCTGCGTAGCTTGCTTTATCCTTCTTCCTTATGTTACAACACAAAGCCTTTTCCAACTTCCTACAATGACTTGCACTTAGCCTTGCAAGTCTCATATAGGCACAAAGCACTTATAGACCTTACTTTCACTTAGCATACATCACATAGATGTCGATCTATCCTATAGCTCACTAGATTACTATTTATACATACAAAATAGGCCTAAGCATGGGTAAAACCCATGGGCCAATATCCCAATCCCGTTACATATTCCCAAAAACCCAAAATAGACCCAAAATTGGGTCGAGATCCCATGATCTCCACTCTATCTTGCGATCCTCCTTCAACGGATGTCGAGGTCCCAAAATAGTTCAATATGACCAAGAAAATCCCAAAACTTGGTCAAGGGCCAACAAGCCCCCAACACTCACCTGTTACTCGTCCCGAGTCACTCAGGTCTAATCCATTCTGACTCGAATGCTTTGAGCTTGGATCGAGCTGCTTCAACCTGCTGCAATGTTACGACCTCTTTCTTAGTGAACTCCTAGATCATTGCATTGTTCACTAGCCCTTATAAGCATTGTTCTACAGTGATGACGATCTGTTCCAATTCGGCTCCTTAGATTTCAACTTCAATGAATAGTTGGCATGCCTTTTCTTGCACTGGTTGAAGTCGTTGAGTGACTTCCATTACTTTACTATGAATCATATGGATCTATTGATGGGCAGTGCATTGTTCTTGAGACTGCTTCATTCTTTCCACTGGAGACAAGGCCTTCAACTACGCCTATAACGTATCGGCGTGCTTCTTTGCTTCTTGGAGCTGCGACTTCAATGCCTGTAACTCTGGATTCTCCATGAGGTTCTTGTAAGTCTGTACACTCCAGTTATTCAGCTACTTGCATTCCAAGAAAAGAGATTTTAATATTCCAACTGCATTGCGGGCAGTTGCTTCCCTTGGGTCTCTTACCTCCTGTGGAGTTTTGGTTACAGCGCAGAGCTCTAGATTTGCGATGCACTGCTGTAGCTTCTGGATCACTTCTTCGAGTTGTGCCACCTTCTATGGGATTCTTTCTTTGGTCTGTACCTCAATGACTTTCACAGAGAGAAGTGCTATGTTGACCATTTCCTTTACCTCTAGTTGCTCCGCCAACAACTGTTCCCTTCCTTGTTGTCGTTGTTCTTTCTCATCATTCCATTTTTCTTGGATAACACTCTTTTCTTGTCTACAACACTGCATTTTTTTACAAGTACTCCCTTTACTTGTGTCAAAGCATGGATGGCTTGGTCTGCTTCATCTTGTGCTTTTAGAAGTCGAGCCTCGACTGAATCCGTGATTCAGTGGAGTTGAGCTAGCTCACCTCCTTCTTCTGGTGTTCCGACTGACAGGGGCGCAATGGGGACTGCGTGCCTCGAATGAAGTGCCTGCTGCACTCCTTGGCGCTTTATCTTGATCCAACTGTACATCGTCTCCTGCCTGGCTTCCTGCTTCTCTACAATCTCTAGTGAAGCATCGTTCATTGTAGTCATCCGGGGTGAGGACAGTCTCAAACTTGGTCTTGGTTACTTTCGTTTTCTTTCTGGACAAAGGATTCTTGGGGGACACCTTTCTTTTCTTCGAGGGGTCTGTTGAGTACATTTTTATGCTTCCTTTTTGCTCTATAAACCACACTTTTGTCTCTATATCCATCCATTTTTCCTTCATTTCATTCCATATTTTCCATGAAACAGCTTATGCAAGGTATATTTATCATTCTTTAGATTAAGAATTGAGTTTTCTAAATTTTGGCATTAAAATTGAAAATTTATCAGAAATTACAGGATTTGACTAAATCCCGTAATAGCTCCGAGGTTCGTGTACTTGCAGGACACCTGGGACAAATCTAAGACTTGGGTCATGTTCCCTGATGTACAAGTATGGATAATGAGCTATCAACTTCGAGATCTGAGCCTTCCAGATGTCCGGTCAACGCTGGTCAAACAGGGCCACTTCAGCAGAAAATACCCTGTTTTAGCCTCAAATCATGGACAATTTTGGATTTTCGTGGGATTTGGCCATATATTGTGGATCTGAAGGAGGAATTCGACCTTCCTAGGATATTATGGATCTGATTATGATATTTATGAGACTTATTAGCATTTTTAGTTTTGAAACTCTTGTATAAATACTCTTAAGCATAAACTAGTATGACAATCTTGAAGTGAATGAAGAAACTTTGGAATTTGTAMTCTTGAAGATYARTTCTGTGTTTTGTTCYTKTYAATKCCTATGATATGATGATTTGAATGCTGCTGGAGCTCTTTTTTAGCTGAGACAACTCAAGTGTACTAGTGAAGCATTGGAGGACCCCCTTTGCCAAACTAGTACATTCTTTCTTTATGTTCTTTCCAAGTAATCTTTGATACATGTTTTAGATCAGATCTTGTTGTAGAGGAGTTTTTGTTTTTCTTTAGTGAGATGAATTCCATAGCTAAGTCATATGCTTAATGTTTCAAATATTTACTCATATTGTGAATGATTTCTTGAATAAGAATTCAATGTGTAGTTTGCCTTCAAACATTGAGATAGTCATGAATGCTTTTTGAGTTATTTATGATTTCAGTACTTTGATTTAATTTGATGATAGTTGCTAATGAATGAATGAAAGAAGACAATGAATGCATCTCTTGAATAAGAGTTTTGTTCTTCTAGCATTTGATAAGTCTTAGAACTAGTTCGAACATCTCTTGAATGCTTACTGTTGATACTCGTTAGAAAAACAATTGTTGATTACTGTTATGAGATATATGAATAGGACTTCTGAATAGAAGCTTAGCATCTCTTCCATATTCAACACTTAGAATAGGTTTTTGTTTATCTCCATTAAAGATAAAAACTATCTCTAAATCCATATACTTTGGACATGCATCTAAGTCTTACAAACACCGGATTGACAATCATTCGTACTCTAATTTGCATCAGTAGATTGGAGCCTAACAGGGTCCTCCTCGTCCTTATGTGATGTTTCCTCGCCAATCTCTTCTCCAACACAACCTTTATTTTGTGACATGGATGTAGTCTTCACGGATGTGTTGTCTACATCCTAAACTTCTTCAAGCTTCTTTGTTTTACTAGGTCCAGGTGTATCCTACGCAGCTTCCAGATTGTCTACATCAGATAACTCTACAGGGTTGGATGGGATAAGGAGGTCTGCCAACCATTCCTTGGTGATTTCCTCTAAATCTTCCTCTGTAAGGTTGTAATAGGACTGCAATTGCTGCTTATGGCCATTTGCGCATGCTGTTATAAAAATGAAGTAGCGGTCCACACTAAACTTCATTACAGGTCGAAACCTATGGAGGGTATTTGGGGTCATACGAGGCTCAGACTAGATGGCTATTTTCAACTGGTTGTAGTAAGTGTGGAAGACGACATTCGTCTGCCATTGCTTGATCATATCGTTGAGTAACACAGGGTATTGAACTTTGCGTCCAATGGTTCAAAGGGCTCGATGTCCGGGAAGGTCGCACCTTCCAGCATCTCCCATGCAATGAATGCAATTAGTATGAGAAGCCAGCTAAAGTGGAACTCATATCCTTGGTATTGTGCTTCCCTGTAGTCCTGTTCCAACTGGTTCACCAGGTACTGTGCCCAGTTCATCTGAAGTCCTACTGCGCACTTCCCTGCGAGGTCAACGATGAATCCAGTCACTTGGGTGGGCCGGTTCTTGCGAACTATATTGCCTGTGATTAGCTGACATGCAAGGTGCACTGCATCACTATGGATAGTGGCTACCTTGTAGCCTTGCGTTCCCTTCTCAACATCACCATAAGTCTCTTTAATCCTCTGCGCTAATGCTCAATCTAAGGTCTTTCCAGGGTACAAATCCACTGGGTTGGGGACTTGCATGCTAAGCCCGGTGATCCGATTGGTCAAGGTCGGATCCACAGTGATGTGGCAGTTCAACCATAAGTATCCTCCATGGTAACTTGACAGCAACAATTTGACACAAGCGTTCACTTCCTGGTGCCTGCCGAAGTGCGGGATCTTCATCACATTAAGCAGTGTGGACTACGCGAGGTTCTAGGTCCATGACTGGAAGATAATCTTGGAGTTCTTTCCTTTAGTATTGGTCAAATACTTATGTGGGGTGAACATGCTATAAGCCTTTCTATCGCCGAGGTTGAAGTTGCTAAACTTCAATGCTACGAGCTTTTCCTGGTCGACACGAACTATGTGCACCCCTTTCGGGAGGTACGCAGTGACCAAAGCATACTCAAAATCCATGGGCACGTTGTCTCCGTTCACTCCGTCGCTCAGAGGAGGAATATACACAGGTAAGATGCTCATAATCAACTTGGCATTCACGATATCATCTCTATGCTTAGTTCTCGTCTCTGTCACGATCATGGAAGTTCCTAGTCTGCGAGCAATTGATTGAGAAGCTTGGACTCCTCTTGTTGATGATTCTTGCACACCTGCATACATCCTTCTTTTTGACATGAATTTCTCGGTCCTGAGATCAACGAGTACTTCCTTCGCATATTCTTAAAGTGCACTAAGGTCCTCGGACATACGCGCTTAGGGTTAATAATATCGGGTTCACGAAGTAATGTATAAACAACAATAATATGGAAATCAAGAGTGTAATGATCACTGGACAATCTTAATCAAGGTTTCGAGCTCAAATTCTCAATTTGGCAAAAGTGTTCTTCGTGCATGGTGCAACGAGCTAAATAGGTGAGTCGATAACGTTTGGCTCACAACGGTCATGACCCTCCATTAATTCTTGTTTGATCCATTATGGCATGGCCCAACAGTTTGATGATGCCTCTTTATTTATTTTCTGCCCGTTCGGAGTGGAAGTCAAATGGATATATCAGTCCAACGACGATATTGCTTTGTCATGGCGAAGTACTCTATGTCGTTGTTCTGATATCTCGGCGAAGCCCCAATTCTGTAATTTTTCTTTCTGCGAGGTCTCTTCTAGAACCTCCTGTAACCTTTCAGTATTAGCCCTTTTCTTTCTTAACTTTCTAGCCTTCTTTCCAGTGAGCTTCGTCTTGGTAATTCTTTTATCATTTTGATTATTTTCTTCTTTGGTCTTAGTTACT
Organism: Picea glauca; assembly: GCA_000966675.3. Lineage (NCBI taxonomy): Eukaryota > Viridiplantae > Streptophyta > Pinopsida > Pinales > Pinaceae > Picea > Picea glauca. Next base: position 391,941 of record JZKD02S2236113.1, read on the forward strand.
TCGCATTGTTGAAATTTTTTCCTAGGTTTCCTGTGTAATACTTCTTCCTTGTCTGGGATACATAATTCAATCTTCTGGGGATCCTCTAGTGTTCTCTTAGCCTCGACATCTGAGTTTCTAGTATTAACTGTCTGCGATTGGATCTTCTATTCCTCAATCAAGTGTGCGATCCTTTTGGTCATGAAGTCTTTTAACTCTTGTTTCTTCTGTTCCAAAACTTCTTCGTCCTCCTTTCGTCTCGCTTGATCTCTATCAATCCAAGGTTTTCCTATTAGCATGGTAAACGAGGCTTTGTCTTCAACAAATTTAATAATCTCAAAGTCCTCTTCTTTCGACGCTCCATTGACAGTCATAGGTATCCGAGCGAGCCTTCCACATAGGTTTACTATTTTTCCTCTGAATAAATTTATTCCTCCTAGGGAAGGGATCATAACAGGTCTTCCTATAGCTTCCCAGGTTCTTTCTGGCATAATACTCATCTGTGTTTCTTCATCTAGGACATAG
>JZKD02S2236113.1:414959-441216 GCA_000966675.3 Picea glauca
GACATGAAAATTCTACTAAATAATTCATCGAAATTGATGGGTAAACCAAACTAAGTTTGGTCACCCATTCAAGTGCGGTTGGAAAATAAATACAAAATATATCCTATAGGCCAATTGGAGAAAGATGAAGTGAACATAGAGGGGGTAAAGACAAAGGATGATTTTGAAGTGATAGAGATCATGAATGATTCTGATCCATACCCTACCCTAATTGGCATTGATTGAGCCTTCAGAAACAATGTTTTGTGGAATCTGATAAGTGATATATGCCATTTAATATTGAAACCCTGTGCGTGCTCACATATTTGGATCATAATGAATGAGACAGATACAATGGGTCAGTAGATTAATATGCAAAAAGATTTGTTATAGAAATAATCTACAAGATCACGAGGCATAGGGAAGATTATGTCAATCCCATAACAGATGGAGAAATGAGTTGGAGGAGTGCGAAGTCATATGATACTGATTTAGAGGACCCCATGGACAGGTGGAATAATAATATGTATGAGGTATCTACCTGAAGATGTGAAAGGATAACTAAGTCAATACTTTGGATAGTCTTAGAGCTATGTGATGCCCTGTGATTTGATGGGATAAGGATGGTAGAATAATTCTTAGTACAAATGGAGAATACCATTAATCCATAAGATCATAAGATTTAGGCCATGGATGTTGTCGTATGAGGGACACCTGGGTGTTGGTGGGAAACACATTGCACGACCATACATGAATGGGTGTAGGTGGATGATTTAATAAAAGTTAGATTCCATCCAATATCTAACTTTGAGTTGACCAATATGCATAAGGAAATTGAAGATCCTTAAGAGCACATTTACAACTACGAAAGGAACTGAACTACCAAGAATATTCCTCACAAGCAATGGGTCCATCGATTTGTTCATACCATGGATATGGTTATGAGGAGTTGGTATATTTAGAATGAGCTTAGGAGGAAAATGATAGATTAAGTTAATGCAAGTGAACAAATTTTCTCAAAATTCCACTTCACAGGAGAATATATGACTCGAAGGGAGGCACTACTCCAGATCAAGAAATTTATATTTGATTGTCAATTAAAGGATGCCACACCCAAGATGGTATGTTATTATCATTATCCAGTGGTAAAATTGAGAGAGGTCATCCATTGCTGGAAGGTAAAAGTTGTGGATATTGATGACAAGGAACCCATAGGAATATAGATCAAATAATCTGAGGGTGAGCACGCCCTGAAGGGATAAGTGATAGAGATGGCCACGCCAGACTAAGGTTGTATTATTAATAAAAAGAAACATAATATCAACACTGAGGATGCACCCAAAATAGCTATCATTGGAGACTATTATGACAAACTGACTGTCACTCAATTCATTGATCTACTCAAAGAGTACAAGGACTTATCCCAAAAATATTCTTATAAATGAATGGAATCATAAGATCCCTGGGGGCTATAAAAATTCATCTCAATCCAAACACCAATTGGTCAAAAGGAGGCCATATCAATTAAATCCCAAATAATATAAGGAAAATGTATGCTAGGAGTTGGATTGGATTTTGTATGTTGGAATCATTGTTCTTGTAGAAGAGTCATATTGGATTAGTCCCATGGTGGTGCAACAAAAAAAAACAAGTGAGATTCAAATTTTTGTAGACCTATAGAGCCTTGATGCAGCCAGTGTGCACGATCTGTTCCTATCCCTTTCACCGATAAGGTTCTGGAGAATGTTGGAGGATGGGAAGCCTACTCTTTTACACTTGGATTTATGGGATATCATCAAGTTCATATCATAGAGGAATATCAAGAAAAAACTACCTTTATGGTGGAGTGGGGTTTCTTTGTGTATACCATTATGTGTTTTGGACTGAAAAATTCCCCTGCATTTTTTTCTTGGATAGTGGTCACAACCTTCAAGGAATTTATCTACAAGTTCCTTGAATTTTTATTCGGATGATTGTAAAATGTTCAATTTTCTAAAGGAGCACATGAAATCCCTTCACTTGATGCTATAATGATGTCGTCAACTCCATATTTCTTTGAATTTGAAGAAGTGTATCTTCTGCACGCATTTTGGAATAATATTGGGGAATGTAGTTTGCAAGGATCGATTGTTATTTGACCAAGCTAATATTGTCGCCATACTAGATATGGTGCCCCCCACTTCAATTCATGATTTGTGCGCAACATTGGGTCATACATGATATTATCGAGGGTTCATTCAGAGCTATGTGAAAATTGCTTCCCTTTTGGAGAAGCTACTGTGTAAAGATCCCAAGTACATATGGACACAAGAATGAGAGGAAGCCTTGGATACTTTAAAGGAGAAACAAGTCACTACATTGATTTTGTTTTTTCCCAATTGATTTAATCTATTTCATGTTCATGGAGATGCTTCATCCATTGCGTTGGGGGAAGTTCTTGCATAACCAGGCGAAGGGAATATTTTTCACCTGGTTTATCTTGACAGTTACAAGTTGTCTGATGCCAAAAATAATTATAAATCAACCGAGCGCGAGGGCCTCTCCATGGTATATTCCTTGAATACATTTCACCAATACTTTTTGGGGACCCCTTTTAAATTCTTCATTGACCATTTCACACTTAATTATTTGGTCAACAAGCCAATATTCAGAGGGCGAATATGATGATGGTTTCTTCTCTTTCAAGAATTCAAGTTTGAAGTAGTTTTCAAACCCTAGGAATATAATATTAGACCAGATCATATGTTTCATATCGAGTCCTGAAAAGATAGTCGAAGTCTAGATGATTAAGTCCCCGATGAAAAAATATTATTCATCGAAGAAGTTCTTGATCAATTAGCTGATATCACTTTTATCATGTCGGGATAGGCTCCAACATGGTATGCTCCAGCCCAACATCATCAACTGGTGAATCGTAGTGCCAATTAATATTTGACTTCTAGACAACTATGTAATCTGGGAGCTGATACAATTTTGTGTAGGTGTGTCTTAGAGAATGAATGGACCCCATTTTGTGTGAAGCACATGAGGGAATTGCAGGAGGGAAGAATGTCGATAAGGCCACCTTGCACAAAGTCTTGTGCACAAATATTTGGTGGCCCTCACTCTTCGTTGATGCCAAGGAATATTTTAAACACTGCAACATATGTCAATGGGTTGGAAATACTTGTCAAAGTGATGAGCTCCCTTTGTTTCCAGTTACAACATTGGAACTGTTTGAGAAGTGGGAAATTAACTTTGTGGGTTTGATCAATCCTACCGTGCATCGTATGGGTGCATGTTATATCATTACTGCCAATAAATATTTGATGAGANATCTGAAGCATTGTAAGTCCCCTTCTTGTAGAGGTTCGAAGGAGTTATAGTTTCTTCTTTTAATTCCATTTGCTTCTTGTTCATCCTTAAGGATATAATTCTTAACCTTCATATTTTTCTTTCTATATGCTCTACAATTTATAGCTTTGTGTCCAAAATTAGAGAATGCAAAGCAATAACCAGGAAAAATGTGAGGATACCTGTTTTGGTAAAACTTCTTTGGCGTTGTCTTCCTTTCTTTTCTGATGGGTGGAGGTAATCTTCTGGAGTTCTGATCATTACTTATTTTCTCTTCATTTTTCTTCTTGAATGTACTGTGAATAACATCTGCATAAGATTTTGAGTTAACATGGCTTTCCTTTTGAGAATAACCTATTCTATTTTTATTTCTAGAATCCCTTTGCGCTGTAATAATCTTATCTAATATTTTAGAGCTATTTTCAAATTTTGTTTGAATGATTTTTGCATCCAGTTCCTTTTTCAAATGAACTATTTCTTCCTCCATCCTTTCAACTGTGATTTGTTTTTATTCAAGAGACTTTTCCAGACTTTCTTCGATCTTATTTGCTTCTAAGATTTTTTTTTTTTAGATTTTTCATAAGTTTTTCCATCTCCTTTTCTTCTTGTTCATATTTTTCTTTCTGTTCAACTACAAAACTTTTCAACTGTCTATATTTGGTTTTATATTTTCTTAATTTATCTAAGGCACTGAGAATTTCTTCCTCCATATTAACTTCTTCTTCATCTTCTAACTTCTTCTCATGTTTGATTTTTTATATCTCATTATATTCTTCAATACCTAAGAAAAGAACTCCATCATCATCAGATTCATCATTGTCACTAGACTCTGACGAGTTGTTGTTTTCTTATTTAGAGTAGAAATTTGTTTTCCCTCTGTAGAACTTTTTCTTGTAGTTGGGTTTTTCCTTATTCTGGTATTGATTGTTTTTGTTTTCTTTCTCTTCAGGGTCTTCCTTGGGATAGGGACACTTGGATGCAAAATGACCAACTTTTCCACAATTAAAAAATTTGAAAGGAAGCTTGACTTTGTACTTCCTTGATCCTTTCTGAAGTTTTCTAATGAAGTTGGATTCCTCCACATCAGATTCTTCATGATGACAGAATTGAGGTTTTTGCTTATGATTTATCTTTGTCTTGGATGCTTTGAAATCCATTTCATTTTTTGTTGATTTATTATTTCCTGTTCTCATTTCATATGCTATAAAAATACCATGGAGTTGGTCAACTGTGAGTGAGCTTAGATCGGATCTATCTTCAATTGAGGAAATCTTTGCATCATATCTCATCGGTAATGAGATTAGTATTTTTTACAAAATGGGTTTATTTGTAACTTCATCTCCTTCCACTCTAATTGAGTTGACCACTTCATCTACCCTATTGTTGGCATACGGGCAGACCCAGGGTTCAAAGCTCAAGAGCGCACCAACAAATCCCTAACTACCGACTCTTTTGGAAACACCTGCGAAGCAGATGAACTCTCACCTGAGGTAGAGGCAGATATGGTTGCAAGACTCAGGTGTTTGCAACCTTAGTTGGGACATAGATATGTGATTATATCTCTTACAGAGTAGTTATCATAGATCATTCGTCAATATTCAACCCTTATTATACTTCACAGATGACACATAACATCGCAACATTCACTTAGATCTAAGGTATTTCAGCACTTAGCAATAGTAAAACAGATTAGATCCGGTAGATCAACACTAAGCATCTTCATACATGTGTATCAGATCTAACATCCTACATATCATTATAAATTTAAGCATAAGAAGATCTATTAAGTCATCTCATAGCACTTAGCAAAATGGGAACATAAACACATTGAGACAAGCAGAAAGCAACACAACACAGTATTTACATGGTTCAACCCCACCCTGGGTCTACATCCACCAAATATTCTTCTTTATTAGTTTCTTCAATCAGTTACAAGCACAGAGCCATTAAAACCCTACTGTGCATAGAACAAAAGATCTATGCAGCTCACTAGATCCTTCTTCCTTATGTTATAGCACAAAGCCTTTTGAAACTTCCTTCAATGACTTTCACCTATCCTTGCATGTCTCATATAGGCACAAAGCACTTACAGACCTTACTTGCACTTAGCATACATCACATAGATGCTGATCTATCCTCTAGCTCACTAGATTACTATTTATACATACAAAATAGGCCTAAGCATGGGTAAAACCCATGGGTCAATATCCCAATCCCGTTATATATTCCCAAAAACCCAAAATGGATCCTAAAGTGGATTAAGATCCCATTATCTCCACTCCATATTGTGCTCCTCCTTCAACGACTGTTGAAGTCCCAAAATAGGTCAATATGACAAAGAAGCTCCCAAAACTTGGTCAAGGGCCAACAAGCCCCCAACACTCACCTGTGACTCATACCGAGTCACTCAGGTCTGATCCATTCTGCATCGAATGCTTCGAGCTTGGATTGAGCTGCTTCAACCTGTTGTAGTGTTACGGCCTCTTTCTCAGTGAACTCCTGGATCACTGCGTCATTCATTGGCCCTTCTAAGCATTGTTCTACAATGATGACGATCTGTTCCAGTTCGTCTCCTTGGCTTTCAACTTTAGTGAATAGTTGGCATGCCTTTTATTGCACTGGTTGAATTCGTTGAGTGACTTCCATTAATTTACTCTGAATCATATGGATCTATTGATGGGAAGTGCATTGTTCTTGAGACTGCTTCATTCTTTCCACTGGTGATAAGGCCTTTAGCTACACCTCTAACATATCGGCGTGTTTCTTTTCTTCTTGGAGCTGTGACTCCAATGCTTGTAAATATGGATTCTCCATGAGGTTATCGTAAGTCTGGGCACTCCGGTTACTCAAATACTTTCATTCCAAGGAAATAGCTTTTAATATTCCAACTGCACTGCGGGCAGTTGCTTCCCTTAGGTCACTTACCTCATGTGGAGTTTCGGTTACAACGCAAAGCTCTAGATCTTTGATGCGTTGTTGTATCTTCTGGATCACGTCTTCGAGCTGTGCCACTTGCTGTGGGATTATTTCTTCAATCTGTACCTCAATTACTATCATAGAGAGAAGTGCTCTATTGACTAGTTCCTTTACCTCCAGTTTCTCCACCAACAACTGTTCCCTTCCATGCTATAGCTATGCTTTCTCATCATTCCATTTTTCTTGGATAACACTCTTTTCTTGTTCTGCAACACTTCATTGTTATACAAGTACTCCCTATACTTGTGTCAAAGCCTGGATGGCTTGGTCTTCTTCATATTTTTCTGAAGTCCAGCCTCTACTGAATCTGTGATTTGGTGGAATTGAGTTGGCTCACTTCTTTCTTCTGGTGTTTCGACTGATAGGGGAACAGTGGGGACTACGTGCCTCGACTGAAGTGCCTACTACACTCCTTGGAGCTCTATCTTGCTTCGACTATATTTTGCCTCCTGCCTGGCTTCCTGCTTCTCTGCAATCTCTAGCGAAGCGTCGTTCAATGCAACGATGATGAAGTTAAAGTCGTTCGGGGTGAGGACAGTCTCAAACTTGGTTTTGGTTGCTTTTATTTTCTTTTTGGACGAAGGCTTTTGGGGGGACACCTTTCTTTTCTTCGAGGGGTCCTCCTTGTCCTTATACGATGTTTCCTCGTCGATATCTTCTCCAACACCTCCTTTCTCTGGTGACATAGACACAGTATTCACAGATGTGTTTTCTACATCCTGAACTTCTTCAGGATTCTTTGTTTTACTAGGTTTGGGTGTATCCTGCACAGCTTCCAAACTGTCTACATCGAACAACTCCGCAGGGTTGAATGGGATAAGGAGGTCCACCGACCATTCCTTGGTGATTTCCTCCAAATATTCCTCTGTAAGATTGTAATAGGACTGCAACTGCTACTTATGGCCATCTGCGCGTGTTGTTATATAAATGAAGTGGTGGTCCACACTAAACTTCATTAGGGGCCAAAAATTGTGGAGGGTATTCGGGGTCATACAAGGCTCAAACTGGATGGCTACTTTCAACTGGTTGTAGTAAGTGTGGAAGACGACATTCGTCTGCCATTGCTTGCTCATATCGTCGAGTACCATAGGGTACTGAACTTTGCGTCGAATGGTTCAAAGGGCTCGATGTCTGGAAAGGTCTGACCTTTTGGCATCTCCCATGCAATGAATGCAATTAGTATGAGAAGCCAGCTGAAGTGGAACTCATATCCTTGGTATTGTGCTTCCCTGCAGTCTAGTTCCAACTGGTTTACCAGGTACTGCGCCCAATTCATCTGAAGTTGTTCTGCACACTTCCCTGTGAGATCAATGACGAATCCAGTCACTTGGGTGGGACAGTTCTTGCAAACTATCTTTCATGTGATCAGCTGACATGCAAGGTGCACTGCGTCGCTCTAGATAGAGGCTACCTTATAGCCTCGTGTGGCCTTCTCGACATCGCCATAAGTCTCTTTGATCCTCTGTGTTAATTCTCAATTTGAGGTCTTTCCAGGGTAAATATCCTGTGGGTCCGGACCTTGCATGCTAAGCCCGGTGATCTGATTGATCAAGGTTGGATCCACAATGATGTGGCAGTTCAACCATAAGTATCCTCTGTGGTAACTTGACAAAAACAATTTGACACAGGCGTTCACTTCCTGGTGCCTGCCGAAGTGAGGGATCTTCATCACATTAAGCAGTGTGGATTGCGCAAGGTTTTGGGTCCATGACTGCGAGATAATATTGGAGTTTTTGCCTTTAGTTCTGGTCAAATACTTATGCAGGGTGAGCATGATGTAAGCCTTTCTGTCGCTGAGGTTGAAGTCGCTAAACTTCAATGCTGTGAGCTTATCCTGGTCAACACGAACTGTGCGCACCCCTTTTGGGAGGTACGCAATGACCAAAGAATACTCAAAATCCCTGGGCACGTTGTCTCTGTTCACTGCACCGCTCAGAGGAGGAATATACACAGGTAAGATGCTCAGAATCAACTTGGCATTCATGATATTGTCTCTATGCTTCGTTCTCGTCTCTGTCACGATTATGGAAGTTCTTGCTCTGCGAGCAGTCGATGGAGAAGCTTGGACTCCTCTTGTCGATGATTCTTGCACACCTGCAGACATCCTTCTTTCCGACATGACTTTCTTGGTCCTGAGATCAACGAGTACTTCCTTCGCATATTCTTCAAGTGTGCTAAGGTCCTAGGACATATGCGCTTAGGGCTAATAATATCGGGTTCACGAAGTAATGTATAAACAACAATAAGATGGAAAGCAAGAGTGTAATGATCATTGGAAAATCTTAATCAAGGTTTCGAGCTCAAATTCTCGATTTGGAAAAAGTGTTCTTCGTGCATGGTGCGATGAGCTAAATAGGTGAGTCGATAACGGTTGGCTCACAATGGTCATAACCCTCCATTAACTCCTATTCGATCCATTATGGCGTGGCCTAATGGTATGATGATGCCTATTTATTTCTTTTCTTCCCATTTGGAGCAGAATTCGAATGGATATATCAGTCTAACGACTATATTGCTTCGTCATGGTGAAGTACTCTATGTTACTGTTCTGATATCTCGGCGAAGCCCCAATTCTGTAATTTTTATTTCTGCGAGGTCTCTTCTAGAACCTCCTGTAACCTTTCAGTATTAGCTCTTTTCCTTATTAACTTTCTAGCCTTCTTTCTAGCGAGCTTCATCTCGGTAATGCTTTTATCATTCCAAGTCTTTTATTCTTTGGTCTTAGTTACTTTGCACTGTTGAAAGTTTTTCCTAGGGTTCCTATGTAATACTTCTTCCTTGTCTGGGATACATAATTCAATCTTCTAGGGATCCTCTAGTGTTCTCTTAGACTCGACATCTGAGTTGCTAGTATTAACTATTTGCGATTGGCTCTTATGTCCTCAATCAAGTGTGCAATCCTTTTTGTCATAAACTCTTTTAATTCTTTCTTCTTTTGTTCCAAAACTTCTTCTTCCTCCTTTCATCTCGCTTGATCTCTATCAATCCAAGGTTTTCCTATTAGCATGGTAAATGAGGCTATGTCTTCAACAAATTTAATAATCTCAAAGTCCTCTTCTGTCGACGCTCCATTGACAGTCATAGGTATCCAGGCGAGCCTTCCACATAGGTTTACCATATTTCCTCTGAATAAACTTATTCCTCCTAGGGAAGGGATCATAACAGGTCTTCCTATAGCTTCCCAGGTTCTTTCTGGCATAATACTCATCTGTGTTTCTTCATCCAAGACACAGTCAATGTCGAAGTCCCCTATTCTTTCTTCGATGCATTCCTTCTCTTCGAATATCTATGATAAGATGACATGTCGGTGGTCATTCAGGGTCTCTTTCACTTGTATCAATACCTTCTCTTATTCTTGTTGGGGTTCTACCTTTTCTGTATCTACCTTAGGGTTTCCTTGATTCAGATTCATTCCTTCAAGCTTAACGATCATTCTAGGGAAATCCAACACTTCATGGTCCATGTCTTTGAAACGTAGACAACTAGGTCTTCCACCAGGGAAATCCTTAGCAAGATGTTCTGGTCTTCTACAACTGTAACAAAGGGTTAATCCTCGCTTTCTATTAAATGATCCCCAAACTTTTCTGTACTACGCACTAGGATCATGGTAGCGAACCTGCAACAAATTATTTCTAGGATCCTGCATCAATTTATTAGTCCAAACATTCTTTCTATGCATAGGTATAACACATCTTTCATTATTCTTATCATATCTATTCACATCACATATTCTTTTGTATATTAACACCCTAGCTTTCAAACTAGGACAAAACCTATCAGATATACCTAGATCCATACTCTAGAAACAAAAAATTCCACCTTTCTTACTTTTACAGAGCACAAATCTTTCAGATATAACAACTTTTAACTATTCTTACCTTTAACAAAGCACAAAGCTTACCTCTTTCAATCATAACTTATCATTTTTACCTTTCTTGGAGCACAAAGATTTTAGATCCTGCTTCTTTTCTACAGATCCGACCTCCTTTCTTTCAAATATGGCCTTCTCTCTTTAGATCGGGATTATTTCTCTCAGATCTAACCTTATTTATTTAGTACAGATCTTTACATATCAAGTAGAATACTATACACTAGGGCATAGATCTATGCACAGAGATTTCACAGTTTCAGGATGAATCTTTGCACATAGCTTCCTCTTTCTCAGTTCCCAGCAATCACAGTTTCAGGTACCAGCAACATAACCATTTGTTGGCACAGGGGCATACCCAGGGTTCAACACTCAAGAGAGCACCAATAAATCCCTAACTACCGACCCTTTTGACAGCACCTACGAAGTAGATGAAGTCTCACCCAAGGTAGAGGCAAGGGTGGCTACAAGACTCAGGTGTTTGCAACCTTAGCTGGGACACAGATATGTGATTATATCACTTACAGAGTAATTATCATAGATCATTAATCAATATTCAAACCTTATTATACTTTACAGATAGCACAGAGCATCACAACATTCACTTAGAGATAAGGTATTTCAACACTTAGCAACAGTGAAACAGATCATATCTGGTAGATCAACACTAAGCATATTCATACATGTGTATCAGATCTAACGTCCTACATATCATTAGCACTTTAAGCATAAGCAGATCTATTCAGTCATCTCATAGCACTTAGCAAAATGGGAACATAAACACATTGAAACAAGAACAAAGAAACACAACATAGTATTTACGTGGTTCACCCCCACCCTAGGGCTACATCCACCAATTCTTATTCTTTATTAGTGTCTTCAATTGGTTACAAGCACAGAGCCATCAAAACCCTAGCGCGCACAGGATAGAATATCTGAGCAACTCGCTAGTTCCTTCTTCCTTCTGTTACAACACAAATCCTTTTCCAACTTTTTACAATGACTTGCACTTAGCCCTACACGTCTCATATAGGCACAAAGCACTTACATGCCTTACTTTCACTTAGCATACATCACATAGATTCTGATCTATCCTCTAGCTCACTAGCTTACTATTTATACATACAAAATTGGCCTAAGCATGGGTAAAACCCATGGGCCAATATCCCAATCCTGTTACATATTCCCAAAAACCCAAAATGGACCCAAAAGTGGGCTAAGATCCCATGATCTCCGCTCCGTCTTGCGCTCCTCCTTTGACAGTTGTCGAAGTCCCAAAATAGGCCAATATGACCAAGAAACTCCCAAAAATTGGTCAAGGGCCAACACCTATGAAAGTATTCGGCAAAATTTTCTTCTTTCATTTTCAGGTTTTCAAATTGAGTTCTATAGGTATGTAGTTTGGATTTTTTGACTTTGTCATATCCTTTATATACAACCTCTAATTTTTCCTAGATTTCTTTGGTCGATTTGCAATGCATAACTTTCACACATATAGAGTTATTCAACCTAGCTAGAATTGCATTAACTACTCTTGAGTTATCATTACAGATTTTCTTTCCTTCAGAGTCTTTGGGTGGAGTAGTTGATGCAATGTAACCGTCTACAACAGATTTCTAGATATCAAAACCAAGCGCCAACAAGAAGTTTTTCTTTATTATTTTCCACAAAGCATAGCCTTCTCCATTGAACAATGGTGCTTTGTTGTTAGACATTCCTTCTTGTTGATCCATCTTCAAGATCTACCTTCAAGTTTGTTATACTGTGCTGAAGGAACCTTGCTCTGATACCAATTGAAGGATCATATTCTGTCACTAAGAGGGAGGGTGAATTAGTGACACAACAATTATATCAATTTTTATTTATTAATGCAAACAGAATCTTAACACAGTATTTTATTGTGGAACCCAAATGGGAAAACCACAAACTCTTTTCTATTAACTACAAAAATTGTTTTACATGTTAATAGACGGAAGATGTAATTCCTCTTTGATCAACACCGATTGATCATGATGCAACCACACCCTGGTTTACCATCACCAACTGGTAGGAGGCTACGACCCCCTGTTTAGTCAGCTACAACTAACAAGGAAGCATCAACTCCCTCTGCAGGCACCAACCTGCCCTTGCACCACCCAACCACCCTTAATACATAAGCATCTTTATATTTTCTTCCTGGAATTTTCTTCAACTTTTGATTTTCTGATCTGGACTGCAGAGAAACTTTCTTCTCACCACACTTCCTTGTTTATATAATCTTCAAAACAATGTGAGTGTGAAACATTGTGTTCCTTCATTTTGAACATTGCACCTCTTCGATTAATTAATGCTAATACTGTTCATTTATTTATTTTTGCTGTGAAGGTAAATTGATCACAGTCATGTATCAATTTTAAACCTTTATACTTGTTCATGGATCTCTATGAATTTCACAGAGACCAAACTCTACGAAGGTGCTTCCTTCAAATCAATGGTCGAGATTTAATTCTGATCTTTTCATGAGATGGAAGGATGACGGGATTTCGACACTTTGAGCTTCGAGTCTTCATGACTTCCAATATTCCAGAACTCCCGATTACGATATCGCCGAAACAATCGGATGGTTCACGTTTATTTCATGGAGACAAATCAATGATTCACTTTAGACCTTACACTCATCCTTTCACTGCTAAGTCCAATGGCTATGACTTAATCGTGAGTTGAGATGGATGGTTGTTGTAATTTCGACACTTTTCCCTTTGGGTTTTCATGACTTCCAACGTGTCAAATCTCCAAAGCTGTCAATCTACTGACTCATGTCCCTTTCAGAATTTCAACGTTTGGGACTTCGGGATATTAGAGTATTTGATAGCTATGCAAAACTCCTGAAGTAGAAACTCCTGACATGACATAAACCTGCTGATGTCACATGATGACTTGGCACATGCTGACTAGTTTCCATGTGTCATTCAAATTATCAATTTACATGTGCTTGAAATGCCAATTTTACTTTGACACTTGTCACTATCTGACTGTGCCACGTGTCCTAGATGACATGGTCTGTCAACGTGTATTTCTTCCTTGACTTCAGCCTTTGGGTTTCTTTGTTGTATGTTATGTCCAACCTCCCGATCTTCGAAATGGTGAAATCCCAACTAAAGGTGCTTGCTCCTCTTCCAAAGCCCGTTTTACATGTGACCTTGGGTTATGACCCAAGGCTGAGTGTTTCGTCATTTTCACGTTTTAGGATTTCGAACAATTCTCTTCGTTGTTCTCCAAATCACAAATCCTTGAATTAGTTGATCTAGTGCCATGTGTTCTCCTTTCAACTGACGACTATAATCTCTTCGAAATTTCGGACTTCGTGAGTTTGGGATCCTTGACTCCTCGACACTCCAAATCCTCCGATTACTGAGTTTCAAAGTAACTCATAACTAACGGTAGTGCTACTTCTCCTATATATAATGGTTGACATCCTTCATCATCAGATCGACAATCATTATTAGTTTGACCAAAAGGTAGGCGGCCTGACAGGTTGTCAAGGGGCACTCCAGGCTGGTGAGCTTCTCATGGAGTCCAAACACCTAGATCCCCCACCATACCTTTGCACTACGCGTCGATAAGATATGAAGAGAGATATGTATATAAAACCATATGTGTTTATTCATTATTCCAGTGTGGGATAAATCCCATTACTTGAGACAATCAGTGTTGTTAATTTCTTGATCGAACGACTGCTGAATCTTCTCACCTTTTCTGCGCATTGTTCAACTTCTTCGCCTTTTCCTATGCAATGGTCGACTACATTCTTCAATTCCCTTCTTCAGTCTTCAGATCATGGGAACATTATTGATCCTATCGTGATTAACAGTAAACATAGATTTCCTCTCTGTGCAATGTGTTATGCCTTCTGAGCTTTGATCATTCGATTATTTGCTTCTCCTGTTCGCTTTGTCGATATCTGCACATTGTTTTGACATCATCACTTCATTCAATCTCTGCACACTATTTTTTCATCATCACTTCGATTGTTGACATCAATGACAATATTTCAAACAATGCATTATATTCTTGGGTATCTATGTTATGAGTTACAATGATCTAATCATACTCCTTTGAAGCATATTTTTATCCTGTAGCACTCGTCCAAAGTGTTCTCCCATTTCCTAGGAAAATTTATTCTTACCTGGGTGAATTTATGGACCCCTGGGTGTTTTATTTATTGTATGGGAGAACTTATACTTACCTTGGTGAATTCAGAGACCCATGGGAATTTTTATTCATTGTTGAACATGTAAATTCATCCCTCGTATTTTTTATTTACCATGGGGGATCAAAGCCACCTAGATGTTTTTAAGGTGTTGGGGCTCACCAAATCACTCTACGAATTTTTTTCTTTGTTGTTGAAGATCAAATCCACCTCTAGATATTTTTTTAATGGTCGACCCATCCCGAATGGGTTACTCTTGAAGTCTATTTGCCTTCGTTTGGTCGACCCGACCATCAAAGAATTCAACTGGGATTTCCTTTTGTTGACCCTACCATCAAATAATTTGACTGATATTTACTTTGATCGAATCGACCATCAAATAATTTGACCAGGATTTCCTTTGGTCGATTTGATCATCAAATAATTTGACCTAGATTTCCTTTGGTCGACTCGGCCATCAAAGAATTCAACTGAGATTTCCTTTGGTTAGCCCAATCATAAAATAATTCGACCAGGATTTCATTTGGCCGACCCAAACATCAAATAATTGTCTGGGATTCCATTTGGTTTACTCGACCATCAAATAATTTGACTCAACCATCAAAGCATTCGAAAGGTCATCCATGAGGCCGTCTCGACTAGTTTATTATTTGGTCGACTTGACTGATTGACATATTGCAAGGATTATAATGAGACGAAGAAGATCAAGATATAAATAAAAAAATTATTCCGNTTTTCCATCTCCTTTTCTTCTTGTTCATATTTTTCTTTCTGTTCAACTACAAAACTTTTCAACTGTCTATATTTGGTTTTATATTTTCTTAATTTATCTAAGGCACTGAGAATTTCTTCCTCCATATTAACTTCTTCTTCATCTTCTAACTTCTTCTCATGTTTGATTTTTTATATCTCATTATATTCTTCAATACCTAAGAAAAGAACTCCATCATCATCAGATTCATCATTGTCACTAGACTCTGACGAGTTGTTGTTTTCTTATTTAGAGTAGAAATTTGTTTTCCCTCTGTAGAACTTTTTCTTGTAGTTGGGTTTTTCCTTATTCTGGTATTGATTGTTTTTGTTTTCTTTCTCTTCAGGGTCTTCCTTGGGATAGGGACACTTGGATGCAAAATGACCAACTTTTCCACAATTAAAAAATTTGAAAGGAAGCTTGACTTTGTACTTCCTTGATCCTTTCTGAAGTTTTCTAATGAAGTTGGATTCCTCCACATCAGATTCTTCATGATGACAGAATTGAGGTTTTTGCTTATGATTTATCTTTGTCTTGGATGCTTTGAAATCCATTTCATTTTTTGTTGATTTATTATTTCCTGTTCTCATTTCATATGCTATAAAAATACCATGGAGTTGGTCAACTGTGAGTGAGCTTAGATCGGATCTATCTTCAATTGAGGAAATCTTTGCATCATATCTCATCGGTAATGAGATTAGTATTTTTTACAAAATGGGTTTATTTGTAACTTCATCTCCTTCCACTCTAATTGAGTTGACCACTTCATCTACCCTATTGTTGGCATACGGGCAGACCCAGGGTTCAAAGCTCAAGAGCGCACCAACAAATCCCTAACTACCGACTCTTTTGGAAACACCTGCGAAGCAGATGAACTCTCACCTGAGGTAGAGGCAGATATGGTTGCAAGACTCAGGTGTTTGCAACCTTAGTTGGGACATAGATATGTGATTATATCTCTTACAGAGTAGTTATCATAGATCATTCGTCAATATTCAACCCTTATTATACTTCACAGATGACACATAACATCGCAACATTCACTTAGATCTAAGGTATTTCAGCACTTAGCAATAGTAAAACAGATTAGATCCGGTAGATCAACACTAAGCATCTTCATACATGTGTATCAGATCTAACATCCTACATATCATTATAAATTTAAGCATAAGAAGATCTATTAAGTCATCTCATAGCACTTAGCAAAATGGGAACATAAACACATTGAGACAAGCAGAAAGCAACACAACACAGTATTTACATGGTTCAACCCCACCCTGGGTCTACATCCACCAAATATTCTTCTTTATTAGTTTCTTCAATCAGTTACAAGCACAGAGCCATTAAAACCCTACTGTGCATAGAACAAAAGATCTATGCAGCTCACTAGATCCTTCTTCCTTATGTTATAGCACAAAGCCTTTTGAAACTTCCTTCAATGACTTTCACCTATCCTTGCATGTCTCATATAGGCACAAAGCACTTACAGACCTTACTTGCACTTAGCATACATCACATAGATGCTGATCTATCCTCTAGCTCACTAGATTACTATTTATACATACAAAATAGGCCTAAGCATGGGTAAAACCCATGGGTCAATATCCCAATCCCGTTATATATTCCCAAAAACCCAAAATGGATCCTAAAGTGGATTAAGATCCCATTATCTCCACTCCATATTGTGCTCCTCCTTCAACGACTGTTGAAGTCCCAAAATAGGTCAATATGACAAAGAAGCTCCCAAAACTTGGTCAAGGGCCAACAAGCCCCCAACACTCACCTGTGACTCATACCGAGTCACTCAGGTCTGATCCATTCTGCATCGAATGCTTCGAGCTTGGATTGAGCTGCTTCAACCTGTTGTAGTGTTACGGCCTCTTTCTCAGTGAACTCCTGGATCACTGCGTCATTCATTGGCCCTTCTAAGCATTGTTCTACAATGATGACGATCTGTTCCAGTTCGTCTCCTTGGCTTTCAACTTTAGTGAATAGTTGGCATGCCTTTTATTGCACTGGTTGAATTCGTTGAGTGACTTCCATTAATTTACTCTGAATCATATGGATCTATTGATGGGAAGTGCATTGTTCTTGAGACTGCTTCATTCTTTCCACTGGTGATAAGGCCTTTAGCTACACCTCTAACATATCGGCGTGTTTCTTTTCTTCTTGGAGCTGTGACTCCAATGCTTGTAAATATGGATTCTCCATGAGGTTATCGTAAGTCTGGGCACTCCGGTTACTCAAATACTTTCATTCCAAGGAAATAGCTTTTAATATTCCAACTGCACTGCGGGCAGTTGCTTCCCTTAGGTCACTTACCTCATGTGGAGTTTCGGTTACAACGCAAAGCTCTAGATCTTTGATGCGTTGTTGTATCTTCTGGATCACGTCTTCGAGCTGTGCCACTTGCTGTGGGATTATTTCTTCAATCTGTACCTCAATTACTATCATAGAGAGAAGTGCTCTATTGACTAGTTCCTTTACCTCCAGTTTCTCCACCAACAACTGTTCCCTTCCATGCTATAGCTATGCTTTCTCATCATTCCATTTTTCTTGGATAACACTCTTTTCTTGTTCTGCAACACTTCATTGTTATACAAGTACTCCCTATACTTGTGTCAAAGCCTGGATGGCTTGGTCTTCTTCATATTTTTCTGAAGTCCAGCCTCTACTGAATCTGTGATTTGGTGGAATTGAGTTGGCTCACTTCTTTCTTCTGGTGTTTCGACTGATAGGGGAACAGTGGGGACTACGTGCCTCGACTGAAGTGCCTACTACACTCCTTGGAGCTCTATCTTGCTTCGACTATATTTTGCCTCCTGCCTGGCTTCCTGCTTCTCTGCAATCTCTAGCGAAGCGTCGTTCAATGCAACGATGATGAAGTTAAAGTCGTTCGGGGTGAGGACAGTCTCAAACTTGGTTTTGGTTGCTTTTATTTTCTTTTTGGACGAAGGCTTTTGGGGGGACACCTTTCTTTTCTTCGAGGGGTCCTCCTTGTCCTTATACGATGTTTCCTCGTCGATATCTTCTCCAACACCTCCTTTCTCTGGTGACATAGACACAGTATTCACAGATGTGTTTTCTACATCCTGAACTTCTTCAGGATTCTTTGTTTTACTAGGTTTGGGTGTATCCTGCACAGCTTCCAAACTGTCTACATCGAACAACTCCGCAGGGTTGAATGGGATAAGGAGGTCCACCGACCATTCCTTGGTGATTTCCTCCAAATATTCCTCTGTAAGATTGTAATAGGACTGCAACTGCTACTTATGGCCATCTGCGCGTGTTGTTATATAAATGAAGTGGTGGTCCACACTAAACTTCATTAGGGGCCAAAAATTGTGGAGGGTATTCGGGGTCATACAAGGCTCAAACTGGATGGCTACTTTCAACTGGTTGTAGTAAGTGTGGAAGACGACATTCGTCTGCCATTGCTTGCTCATATCGTCGAGTACCATAGGGTACTGAACTTTGCGTCGAATGGTTCAAAGGGCTCGATGTCTGGAAAGGTCTGACCTTTTGGCATCTCCCATGCAATGAATGCAATTAGTATGAGAAGCCAGCTGAAGTGGAACTCATATCCTTGGTATTGTGCTTCCCTGCAGTCTAGTTCCAACTGGTTTACCAGGTACTGCGCCCAATTCATCTGAAGTTGTTCTGCACACTTCCCTGTGAGATCAATGACGAATCCAGTCACTTGGGTGGGACAGTTCTTGCAAACTATCTTTCATGTGATCAGCTGACATGCAAGGTGCACTGCGTCGCTCTAGATAGAGGCTACCTTATAGCCTCGTGTGGCCTTCTCGACATCGCCATAAGTCTCTTTGATCCTCTGTGTTAATTCTCAATTTGAGGTCTTTCCAGGGTAAATATCCTGTGGGTCCGGACCTTGCATGCTAAGCCCGGTGATCTGATTGATCAAGGTTGGATCCACAATGATGTGGCAGTTCAACCATAAGTATCCTCTGTGGTAACTTGACAAAAACAATTTGACACAGGCGTTCACTTCCTGGTGCCTGCCGAAGTGAGGGATCTTCATCACATTAAGCAGTGTGGATTGCGCAAGGTTTTGGGTCCATGACTGCGAGATAATATTGGAGTTTTTGCCTTTAGTTCTGGTCAAATACTTATGCAGGGTGAGCATGATGTAAGCCTTTCTGTCGCTGAGGTTGAAGTCGCTAAACTTCAATGCTGTGAGCTTATCCTGGTCAACACGAACTGTGCGCACCCCTTTTGGGAGGTACGCAATGACCAAAGAATACTCAAAATCCCTGGGCACGTTGTCTCTGTTCACTGCACCGCTCAGAGGAGGAATATACACAGGTAAGATGCTCAGAATCAACTTGGCATTCATGATATTGTCTCTATGCTTCGTTCTCGTCTCTGTCACGATTATGGAAGTTCTTGCTCTGCGAGCAGTCGATGGAGAAGCTTGGACTCCTCTTGTCGATGATTCTTGCACACCTGCAGACATCCTTCTTTCCGACATGACTTTCTTGGTCCTGAGATCAACGAGTACTTCCTTCGCATATTCTTCAAGTGTGCTAAGGTCCTAGGACATATGCGCTTAGGGCTAATAATATCGGGTTCACGAAGTAATGTATAAACAACAATAAGATGGAAAGCAAGAGTGTAATGATCATTGGAAAATCTTAATCAAGGTTTCGAGCTCAAATTCTCGATTTGGAAAAAGTGTTCTTCGTGCATGGTGCGATGAGCTAAATAGGTGAGTCGATAACGGTTGGCTCACAATGGTCATAACCCTCCATTAACTCCTATTCGATCCATTATGGCGTGGCCTAATGGTATGATGATGCCTATTTATTTCTTTTCTTCCCATTTGGAGCAGAATTCGAATGGATATATCAGTCTAACGACTATATTGCTTCGTCATGGTGAAGTACTCTATGTTACTGTTCTGATATCTCGGCGAAGCCCCAATTCTGTAATTTTTATTTCTGCGAGGTCTCTTCTAGAACCTCCTGTAACCTTTCAGTATTAGCTCTTTTCCTTATTAACTTTCTAGCCTTCTTTCTAGCGAGCTTCATCTCGGTAATGCTTTTATCATTCCAAGTCTTTTATTCTTTGGTCTTAGTTACTTTGCACTGTTGAAAGTTTTTCCTAGGGTTCCTATGTAATACTTCTTCCTTGTCTGGGATACATAATTCAATCTTCTAGGGATCCTCTAGTGTTCTCTTAGACTCGACATCTGAGTTGCTAGTATTAACTATTTGCGATTGGCTCTTATGTCCTCAATCAAGTGTGCAATCCTTTTTGTCATAAACTCTTTTAATTCTTTCTTCTTTTGTTCCAAAACTTCTTCTTCCTCCTTTCATCTCGCTTGATCTCTATCAATCCAAGGTTTTCCTATTAGCATGGTAAATGAGGCTATGTCTTCAACAAATTTAATAATCTCAAAGTCCTCTTCTGTTGACGCTCCATTGACAGTCATAGGTATCCAGGCGAGCCTTCCACATAGGTTTACTAGCTTTCCTCTGAATAAACTTATTCCTCCTAGGGAAGGGATCATAACAGGTCTTCCTATAGCTTCCCAGGTTCTTTCTGGCATAATATTCATCTGTGTTTCTTCATCCAAGACACAGTCAATGTCGAAGTCCCCTATTCTTTCTTCGATGCATTCCTTCTCTTTGAATATCTATGATAAGATGACATGTCGGTGGTCATTCAGGGTCTCTTTCACTTGTATCAATACCTTCTCTTATTCTTGTTGGGGTTCTACCTTTTCCGTATCTACCTTAGGGTTTCCTTGATTCAGATTCATTCCTTCAAGCTTAGCGATCATTCTAGGGAAATCCAACACTTCATGGTCCATGGCTTTGAAACGTAGACAACTAGGTCTTCCACCAGGGAAATCCTTAGCAAGATGTTCTGGTCTTCTACAACTGTAACAAAGGGTTAATCCTCACTTTCTATTAAATGATCCCCAACCTTTTCTGTACTGCGCACTAGGATCATGGTAGCGAACCTGCAACAAATTATTTCTAGGATCCTGCATCCATTTATTAGTCCAAACATTCTTTCTATGCATAGGTATAACACATCTTTCATTATTCTTATCATATCTATTCATATCACATATTCTTTTGTATATTAACACCCTAGATTTCAAACTAGGACAAAACCTATCGGATATACCTAGATCCATACTCTAGAAACAAAAAATTCCACCTTTCTTACTTTTACAAAGCACAAATCTTTCAGATATAACAACTTTTAACTATTCTTACCTTTAACAAAGCACAAAGATTACCTCTTTCAATCATAACTTATCATTTTTACCTTTCTTGGAGCACAAAGATTTTAGATCCTGCTTCTTTTCTACAGATCCGACCTCCTTTCTTTCAAATATGGCCTTCTCTCTTTAGATCGGGATTATTTCTCTCAGATCTAACCTTATTTATTTAGTACAGATCTTTACATATCAAGTAGAATACTATACACTAGGGCATAGATCTATGCACAGAGATTTCACAGTTTCAGGATGAATCTTTGCACATAGCTTCCTCTTTCTCAGTTCCCAGCAATCACAGTTTCAGGTACCAGCAACATAACCATTTGTTGGCACAGGGGCATACCCAGGGTTCAACACTCAAGAGAGCACCAATAAATCCCTAACTACCGACCCTTTCGACAACACCTACGAAGTAGATGAAGTCTCACCCAAGGTAGAGGCAAGGGTGGTTGCAAGACTCAGGTGTTTGCAACCTTAGCTGGGACACAGATATGTGATTATATCACTTACAGAGTACTTATCATAGATCATTAATCAATATTCAAACCTTATTATACTTTGCAGATAGCACAGAGCATCACAACATTCACTTAGAGATAAGGTATTTCAACACTTAGCAACAGTGAAACAGATCATATCTGGTAGATCAACACTAAGCATCTTCATACATGTGTATCAGATCTAATGTCCTACATATCATTAGCACTTTAAGCATAAGCATATCTATTCAGTCATCTCATAGCACTTAGAAAAATGGGAACATAAACACATTGAAACAAGAACAAAGAAACACAACATAGTATTTACGTGGTTCACCCCCACCCTGGGGCTACATCCACCAATTCTTATTCTTTATTAGTGTCTTCAATTGGTTACAAGCCCAGAGCCATCAAAACCCTAGCGCGCATAAGATAGAAGATATGAGCAACTCGCTAGTTCCTTCTTCCTTGTGTTACAACACAAATCCTTTTCCAACTTCTTACAATGACTTGCACTTAGCCCTACACGTCTCATATAGGCACAAAGAACTTACATGCCTTACTTTCACTTAGCATACATCACATAGATTCTGATCTATCCTCTAGCTCACTAGCTTACCATTTATACATACAAAATTGGCCTAAGCATGGGTAAAACCCATGGGCCAATATCCCAATCCTGTTACATATTCCCAAAAACCCAAAATGGACCCAAAAGTGGGCTAAGATCCCATGCTCTTCGCTCCGTCTTGCGCTCCTCCTTTGACAGTTGTCGAAGTCCCAAAATAGCCAATATGACCAAGAAACTCCCAAAACTTGGTCAAGGGCCAACACCTATGAAAGTATTCGGCAAAATTTTCTTCTTTCATTTTCAGGTTTTCAAATTGAGTTCTATAGGTATGTAGTTTGGCTTCTTTGACTTTGTCATATCCTTTATATACAACCTCTAATTTTTCCTAGATTTCTTTGGTCGATTTGCAATGCATAACTTTCACACATATAGAGTTATTCAATCTAGCTAGAATTGCATTAACTACTCTTGAGTTATCATTACAGATTTTCTTTCCTTTAGAATCTTTGGGTGGAGTAGTCGATGCAATGTAACCGTCTACAATAGATTTCTAGATATCAAAACCAAGCGCCAACAAGAAGTTTTTATTTATTATTTTCCATAAAGCATAGCCTTCTCCATTGAACAATGGTGCTTTGTTGTTAGACATTCCTTCTTGTTGATCCATCTTCAAGATCTACCTTCAAGTTTGTTATACTGTGCTGAAGGAACCTTGCTCTGATACCAATTGAAGGATCATATTCTGTCACTAAGAGGGAGGGTGAATTAGTGACACAACAATTATATCAATTTTTATTTATTAATGCAAACAGAATCTTAACACAGTATTTTATTGTGGAACCCAAATGGGAAAACCACAAACTCTTTTCTATTAACTACAAAAATTGTTTTACATGTTAATAGACGGAAGATGTAATTCCTCTTTGATCAACACCGATTGATCATGATGCAACCACACCCTGGTTTACCATCACCAACTGGTAGGAGGCTACGACCCCCTGTTTAGTCAGCTACAACTAACAAGGAAGCATCAACTCCCTCTGCAGGCACCAACCTGCCCTTGCACCACCCAACCACCCTTAATACATAAGCATCTTTATATTTTCTTCCTGGAATTTTCTTCAACTTTTGATTTTCTGATCTGGACTGCAGAGAAACTTTCTTCTCACCACACTTCCTTGTTTATATAATCTTCAAAACAATGTGAGTGTGAAACATTGTGTTCCTTCATTTTGAACATTGCACCTCTTCGATTAATTAATGCTAATACTGTTCATTTATTTATTTTTGCTGTGAAGGTAAATTGATCACAGTCATGTATCAATTTTAAACCTTTATACTTGTTCATGGATCTCTATGAATTTCACAGAGACCAAACTCTACGAAGGTGCTTCCTTCAAATCAATGGTCGAGATTTAATTCTGATCTTTTCATGAGATGGAAGGATGACGGGATTTCGACACTTTGAGCTTCGAGTCTTCATGACTTCCAATATTCCAGAACTCCCGATTACGATATCGCCGAAACAATCGGATGGTTCACGTTTATTTCATGGAGACAAATCAATGATTCACTTTAGACCTTACACTCATCCTTTCACTGCTAAGTCCAATGGCTATGACTTAATCGTGAGTTGAGATGGATGGTTGTTGTAATTTCGACACTTTTCCCTTTGGGTTTTCATGACTTCCAACGTGTCAAATCTCCAAAGCTGTCAATCTACTGACTCATGTCCCTTTCAGAATTTCAACGTTTGGGACTTCGGGATATTAGAGTATTTGATAGCTATGCAAAACTCCTGAAGTAGAAACTCCTGACATGACATAAACCTGCTGATGTCACATGATGACTTGGCACATGCTGACTAGTTTCCATGTGTCATTCAAATTATCAATTTACATGTGCTTGAAATGCCAATTTTACTTTGACACTTGTCACTATCTGACTGTGCCACGTGTCCTAGATGACATGGTCTGTCAACGTGTATTTCTTCCTTGACTTCAGCCTTTGGGTTTCTTTGTTGTATGTTATGTCCAACCTCCCGATCTTCGAAATGGTGAAATCCCAACTAAAGGTGCTTGCTCCTCTTCCAAAGCCCGTTTTACATGTGACCTTGGGTTATGACCCAAGGCTGAGTGTTTCGTCATTTTCACGTTTTAGGATTTCGAACAATTCTCTTCGTTGTTCTCCAAATCACAAATCCTTGAATTAGTTGATCTAGTGCCATGTGTTCTCCTTTCAACTGACGACTATAATCTCTTCGAAATTTCGGACTTCGTGAGTTTGGGATCCTTGACTCCTCGACACTCCAAATCCTCCGATTACTGAGTTTCAAAGTAACTCATAACTAACGGTAGTGCTACTTCTCCTATATATAATGGTTGACATCCTTCATCATCAGATCGACAATCATTATTAGTTTGACCAAAAGGTAGGCGGCCTGACAGGTTGTCAAGGGGCACTCCAGGCTGGTGAGCTTCTCATGGAGTCCAAACACCTAGATCCCCCACCATACCTTTGCACTACGCGTCGATAAGATATGAAGAGAGATATGTATATAAAACCATATGTGTTTATTCATTATTCCAGTGTGGGATAAATCCCATTACTTGAGACAATCAGTGTTGTTAATTTCTTGATCGAACGACTGCTGAATCTTCTCACCTTTTCTGCGCATTGTTCAACTTCTTCGCCTTTTCCTATGCAATGGTCGACTACATTCTTCAATTCCCTTCTTCAGTCTTCAGATCATGGGAACATTATTGATCCT
The DNA here is from genome assembly GCA_000966675.3 of Picea glauca. Taxonomy (NCBI): domain Eukaryota; kingdom Viridiplantae; phylum Streptophyta; class Pinopsida; order Pinales; family Pinaceae; genus Picea; species Picea glauca. The sequence continues at coordinate 440,132 of JZKD02S2236113.1, forward strand.
ATCGTGATTAACAGTAAACATAGATTTCCTCTCTGTGCAATGTGTTATGCCTTCTGAGCTTTGATCATTCGATTATTTGCTTCTCCTGTTCGCTTTGTCGATATCTGCACATTGTTTTGACATCATCACTTCATTCAATCTCTGCACACTATTTTTTCATCATCACTTCGATTGTTGACATCAATGACAATATTTCAAACAATGCATTATATTCTTGGGTATCTATGTTATGAGTTACAATGATCTAATCATACTCCTTTGAAGCATATTTTTATCCTGTAGCACTCGTCCAAAGTGTTCTCCCATTTCCTAGGAAAATTTATTCTTACCTGGGTGAATTTATGGACCCCTGGGTGTTTTATTTATTGTATGGGAGAACTTATACTTACCTTGGTGAATTCAGAGACCCATGGGAATTTTTATTCATTGTTGAACATGTAAATTCATCCCTCGTATTTTTTATTTACCATGGGGGATCAAAGCCACCTAGATGTTTTTAAGGTGTTGGGGCTCACCAAATCACTCTACGAATTTTTTTCTTTGTTGTTGAAGATCAAATCCACCTCTAGATATTTTTTTAATGGTCGACCCATCCCGAATGGGTTACTCTTGAAGTCTATTTGCCTTCGTTTGGTCGACCCGACCATCAAAGAATTCAACTGGGATTTCCTTTTGTTGACCCTACCATCAAATAATTTGACTGATATTTACTTTGATCGAATCGACCATCAAATAATTTGACCAGGATTTCCTTTGGTCGATTTGATCATCAAATAATTTGACCTAGATTTCCTTTGGTCGACTCGGCCATCAAAGAATTCAACTGAGATTTCCTTTGGTTAGCCCAATCATAAAATAATTCGACCAGGATTTCATTTGGCCGACCCAAACATCAAATAATTGTCTGGGATTCCATTTGGTTTACTCGACCATCAAATAATTTGACTCAACCATCAAAGCATTCGAAAGGTCATCCATGAGGCCGTCTCGACTAGTTTATTATTTGGTCGACTTGACTGATTGACATATTGCAAGGATTATAATGAGACGAAGAAGATCAAGATATAAATAAAAAAATTATTCCG